>BFEA01000375.1:467711-488049 GCA_003427395.1 Chara braunii
CAACAGGGCAACACCAACAGCATAACCCAATGTAGCTCTCTCTCTTGAATGGCGCCAGGCGCCCTACCTACTCTACAGCCTAAGCCTACAACTACAGAATGAAAGCAACCAGACAACTTGACGACCAGCGAGTGATGATGTCAACACCAATGCCGACCTCCACCTCCACCAGGTACGTCTCTCTTCCTTCACCCACACTCTTCCTTGTTATCCCACACAGCGCCCTTCACCTCCGAAGAACCACCTTCGCCCTCACCTCTCCTGCGCCCTCCAGCAGCCCGGCTATGGCCGCCAGCGCCCTGTGCACAGGCAGCGCCCTACCGCCTAGCGCCTGCCTGCCTCGCACCTCATCCTAGCGCAGCGCAGCAGTGCAGCAGCTCGCATTAGCGCAGCGTGCCGGCATTGCCCGCAATGGCCAAGATCCCTGCCCACTCGCCCTGCTTGCCTATATGCCAGTGTTGCGTGTGGGCAGCCTCCCTTCAGCCTGCGACTGGGCCCCAGTGCCTGAACCCAGGCCTGATGTGGTTGGGGCCCAGGCGATGCAGTTGCGCCTCTTTCATCAAGGCCTGCGGCCAGATTCAGATAGTGGGCCGATTTCCCATTGGCATTTTCGGCCTCTACATCCATCATGCATTGTAGGCCTCACGTTTATGTGCCCAGGGCCTAATCAACTCAGGGGCCCTGGGACTTCCGCATTTGCAGAGATCGGAGACTCGGTGCACTCCAACCAACTGGCGTGCTGCAACTGTATGGACCCCACTTCGTGAAATGTTCGCACAGAGGGCTCTTGTTGATTTGCTGGCCCGCCTTCACTTAGGGCGGGCACTAGGCTTGCTGGGGCCTTAGCCCAGAACATGTACATCATGGCAAGGCCCCTTCTTGAGGGCTCAATCCTCACAATAGCCGTATCTGGTACAATTTCGAGTCCAGATACAGCTATAATGACCGGGCGTTCTATTCGGGTGAAGACGGTAGTGATGAATAAGTTAAACTCCTGTCTGATGCTGTCATGTCTGGCCTCCATTGGAAAAGAACCAAGTTCAGTCAGCCAGGGTTCATGTATGAGGTATAGGATGCGTGGATGGAAATGGTAGAAAGAAAAGTTTGGACCATTTCTCGATTTGTCCGTGTCATCCTTCCGCAGAGGTGATGCTTATCTTTGTATGTATCGTCCCGAGCTTGACGGTTGATGCGAAGGACTTAAGACCACAGAATGAAGTTGAACTGGAAGGACAAACACGCGACCATTGTTGTTTTTGTGAGTGACGATGGGTATACGTAAAACATGTACGTGTTGTTTGGCGTGCACTACTCAGAAGAACTTAGTGCGGCGACAAGCAGGTAGGCAAACGACCACCAGTTTGTACAGTAAGCAGCAACTGCAACTCCAACGGCTACAGTCTAATTATACGCAGTCTTCAGATCGCTTTCGCTTCAGCTGCAATTCTATGACATTGTGTTACGTTGAGATTCCAATCTGGTGCCTGTCTGCAAAAGAAGCTCCTGGATATGGTCCTCTGATGTGACAGCTTGTTGGCAGATGCCTGTTGCTATCTTTTCAGGGCAAACAAGCTGCGTTTCCCAGTGTTACTATTGCCGGTCGCTAAGTCACTGTGCTGTTCTTTGTCTTGTCTTGTAATATAAGCCCCCATTTCAATCCTCTGCTGCCTGGCACAACTAGCACCATGACACTTGGAATAATGGTTGCCTTTAGTTAAATTGAGTATCTGCTGTGTACGAGTGACACTTTCAAATTGCTTGCGAAGGCGGATGCATGGGATGTACCTGGATGTCCCCGTGTTTGTTGCCCGCTTGCCTGCCTGTCTTGCTGCTGCTGCCTCCCTTGTCTGTCCTGTGTATGAGTTGTTGCTTCACTCTCTGTGATGCTGTCCTCTGGCTGCCCGACCATTTTCCTGGCTGCCTTTGCTGTCCGGATGGCTGCCTTGTGGGGCAACTTCTTGCCGTTTTTATCCCGCCCCATAAGTCATTGCTGCTTGTTGTCTATCCGATGCTTATTATGTGTCTGGGCGAGTCTCTATCAGTCAGCCTGGCTCTCCATGTGACCCCTGCATGTCTTTCCCACTCCTTGTGATGTTTTGACAAGGGGCCTTAGCAATTTCCGCAGCAAACATGAGCAAAGCCTCTTTCAGTGGAAAGATCAGTGATGGCATGTGGTCTTTAGACTTCGGTTTGTTTTTCTTTTTCATGTGTACATGTCCGGCCTTGTGATGTTCTGAATGATTGTCCTAGCAATTCCAAAAACGAACTTTGAGTGAACCGTTATCTAGTGGAATGATCAGTCACTCTTTGTTGTTGGTACAGTTCTTAAGCCTGACGACCCCTCGTGCCTTGGTACTGTTTTCTCTGTCCCTTGTTTTCTGTATTCATCTGTGTACACACGCTTGACCTTGTGATGTTCTGATCAGTTGCCTTAGCAATTGCAAGAATGAACTTGACCGAACCATTATCCAGTGGAATGGTCAGTGAATCGTTGATGGCGAGACAGTTCTTCAGCATTACCCATATTGCCTTGATACTGCTTTTTCTGTCACCCCTGTTTGTGTATTCATCTTCGACAGGGCCCTTCATTGGCAGCTGTTTTGGCCAGTCCACCAACTCGATTCGTTCTGAAATGGGGAGGTGGTCTGGCAGCTCTTTCCCTTGGCAAGCATGAAGCCAGTGTGGTGCTCTCCTATAGCCCCTTTGATGCGACAGGAGTTGCTCTTAGCAATAGGCATGCATCGGGCAACATGCAGTCTGTGTCTCGCGCATCAGTCCACCCTGGTGGATTGTCATCATCACAAGGGTCTTTACTACAAGGCAGTGTAACTGTCAAACCAGGGGAGCCCAAGGCCGAACTCCATTCAAAGGAACGGTCTGCATTGCTGATAAAGCTTGTTGGGAATCTTCACTATTATGCCGAGGGTGGAGGTAGGTCGTTGTTTCTCAAGCGTTTGATTGTTGCCCCCATGAACGTGGCATCCGGCAGGTTGGGTGGGTGAATGACATATGTCCAGTGGGGCATTGATTATAGATGTGGATGCCGGTGTGTCGGGTGGTGGTGGTGAGAGAGACAGACACACACACACACACACACACACACACACACACACACACACACACAGAGAGAGAGNCAAGCGTTTGATTGTTGCCCCCATGAACGTGGCATCCGGCAGGTTGGGTGGGTGAATGACATATGTCCAGTGGGGCATTGATTATAGATGTGGATTCCTGTTTGGCGGGTGGTGGTGGTGAGACAGAGCAACACACACAGAGAGACACAGACACAGAGAGAGACACACACACACACAGAGAGAGAGAGA
Source organism: Chara braunii (assembly GCA_003427395.1). Classification (NCBI taxonomy): domain Eukaryota; kingdom Viridiplantae; phylum Streptophyta; class Charophyceae; order Charales; family Characeae; genus Chara; species Chara braunii. Next base: position 471,035 of record BFEA01000375.1, read on the forward strand.
GAGAGAGAGAGAGAGAGAGAGAGAGAGAGAGAGAGAGAGAGAGAGATGCCATTTGACATGGCACTTGAGAAGAAGAGCATGAACTGAGGGAGAAGGGACAATTGTTCTATTTATTGATCCAATTGTAGAGTTATTTTCTTCCATAATTGATCATATTCTGGAGTTGTTTTCTTCCTCTTACTTCCTCATCAGCCTTTTTTTTTTTTCCTGGTTCTGTTTTGAAATTTGGAACATTTCTTGATTCATGCTTGCATCCTTGCGCAGGGACCATGCCAATCCTGTCTGTATCATTCCAATTTTAACGGATGCTGGAGGACACTTCCTCTCAGTCTGGTCGTACAGCATTATTGCTCTCTCTGATCAGTTGTCGTTCATTTGAGCTTTGAGAGCACATGCATGATGATGATGCTGTAACTTCCAAGCTTCGAGAAACGTGTTCATTACAGATCGTATGTGTGGGTGTGCAAACCCACAGCAGTTTAAGAGAATCACAGCATCAGTTTATATGTGTTTTACAAGGGGCAGGTGTGATGATAGGCATCTGTGATTTTGGGAGGCGATCAATGCGTCTCTCAATAAGAATTGGAGGTGGTGATTGAAGGAGCAGTAAAGATTGGGAGATTGAGGTTCTGCTACAAATGTTCTGGTGGTGATCTGGACTTCATACCCCATTACACCACTTTTTTTCCCTTTTTTTTTCCCCACCTGGTTTGCTGCTTTGGAGGTTTGGTGTGGCATACTGCGCATCCGCACAGGACTGCAAGGCCCGACAAAACAAGGAAAGTAAGGGCCCTACAGGTCCTGTGTCATTTTCAGCCTGGAAGTCTGAAAACAACGGCCTACAGGCCCTGTGTCGTTTTCAACCTGAAAGCCTGAAAACAAGGGCCTACAGGCCCTGTGTCGTTTCAGCCTGAAAGCCTGAAAATGAGGGCGTACAGGCCCTGTGTCGTTTCAGCCTAAAAGCCTGAAAACGAGGGCCATTTTCAGGCCCTCATAACGTTGACCTGCCCTGAAACTTAGGCACCAGACCAGGTAGCACAGACCATTTTTGGCCTGTTTTCAAGACAACCCTTGTTTGAACTTAACACCAGGGTCTGGCATGTTTTGGCGTTGGCAAGAGCAGCCTCCTGGACGGGCCAGCACTATATAAGACTGGCCCGCCCTGCAGGCTGCAGGCAGTCACAAGGCAGTCACGAGGTAGTTCATAGGAACTTCCCAGGCACTTCACATGCAGGAGGCAGAAGGCAGTCTTCAGGATTCGGCAGCAGCACTCTGGAGGAGCGCTGCCGTAGTAGTAGTAGTAGCGTTAGCAGTAGTCTTCAGTGCTGGGCGCTATTAGGAGCTAGAATAGCGTTGGAGAGAGAGAGATTGAGAGAGATGGTTGGCGGATGCCAGGGAGACTTACCTGTGGCGCCATAGCTCCAGCTTCGTCTTCGATGTACCTGCGACAAGGCGCCACCTTCACAGGTTAGTACCGGACTGAGAGAGAGAGAGAGAGTTCTTTTTCTTCCTCTTCTAAGTCCACCATCTCTCCCTCACCCTCTCGCTACCTAACTTCTCAGTACCTGCAGACTACGAGAGAGAGAGAGAGAGATTGGTGAATTTGGGACTTGACGACGTTTGGATCCAGACTCGACATTGGGATTCAGACATTGGACGAGGGATTATTTGGGACCTGTACCGAAGACTTGGTGTTGACGACATTCCCATCTTCCCCTCTTCTTCGTCTAACCCCCCTCTTCTTCGTCTGTGTATGGTTGGGGACTGGTGCATTCTTCCTGTGTGAGCGCCGGGCCCCTTCACATCATGGAATGATGATGATGTCTGTTTGGGCTGCATTGCAACATTCATTGTTCGGATCATTGGTATTTAAGCCTTCCGCTGCGCTATCTTGTACTATGTGAGAGAGGTCGGTTCTTGTTCTGGTCTGCGCCGTTACGGTATGCGACAGTTTGGTATCGGAGCGGACCTCTCAATTAGAGGATCCGCCCAATCAAGTAGCCAGCTTGCTTGATCTTCTGATGGTTGAATGATTGATTGATTGATTTGCAATCAGACTTGTTCTCATTTACACTTTTCATGCATGTAAACAGCAGCACAGCAAACTGGCGACATGCGTCCACTCAAAACTCAGAGATATGGCTTCCAGATACGCGTTCACTTTCAACTGGCTATGGCTCAGCGCCCAAACAACTCACTGTTCACACACCGGATCATCCTGGATATCCCACACGCATAACTCTGAACACTCACATATACACTCACATATACACTCACACACCTCACACTAACTACAGCTATGGCAGCTATGGCTGCCTCTACCCTATCGCTATACTAAGCTCCTTCTGTCTCGCCCACTGCGTCCTCCGGGCTCACTGCAGACCTCCTTGCACAAGTCGCTGTGACAGCGCTTCCACATGGCTCACGCAGGAATGAATGCAAGGCTGGGCGCTGCCTCTTGATTTATACTTCAGAAACTCGTTGGTCTGCCCCTGCCATCGGCCCCTGGTGCTCACAGTCCCCCGTGGTACTTGCTGGACCGGACTGGGACTCACTGGACCCTACCACTGACTGTCTGTGGACTCACTGCTATCCTACGGTCGTCGTACTGCGATTGCACTGCAGTTTAGTCCACCACTTGCCTCACCACTTGCCTCACCACTTGACCACTTGCCCACTTGCCGACCTTCTAGAAGGACTACAGCTAGACTTCTGGAACCTGCTAAGACTTCTACTCTATAGACCTACAGATCGAACCTCTGCTGCTTATGGACCTACGACAGACCTACCAACTGTYTACGAATACACAGGTCACAGGTTCAACTCTCGGGGTCTACACAGATACTGTACATGGGTAGGGTGAGGTCTAGGGATCGAACCCTGGGTACTGCATCTGCTACTGCTAAAAGGTGAAAACCGTTTCACTCCCGCCGTCCTAAATTCGAGGTCCCCCGAGAATATTTCAGTCCAAGGCAGGACCTTTACCCTTCTTGTCGCGCTCATAGGCTCTGACTATGTCGGGAGCTGTCTTTAGAAGTTCTGTTCGCGTAAACCAGCGATCGTCTTCCGGTTCCTGATAGGCAAACCGAACTTTGTATTGTCTTTGGGGATGACCTCTACCTCCTGTTCTAAACACATCCTCATCTACAATGCCCTTTATGTCATAGCTTCCATTCATATCCGTGGGGATCATGGACCTTCTTGAAGGAAATTGTTGGCTTGTGACACACGGCAACAACTTTGAGGCATGGAACACCGGGTAAGTGTGGAGGTGTGATGGGATCTCAATAGTGTAGGACGGTCCATCTTCTCCGCCCTTGACTTTTAGAACCAGCCACGGTCCTCTATATGCAGGCTGTAACTTCTGTGAGATGTTTTCCTCAGGTGCAAACCCTTTAGCCTTGACCCAGACTAAGTCGACTATCTGAAACTGCGACGGACGGCGGTGCTTATTAGCCTGTTCTATCATTCTATGCTGGGCTTTCCTGAGGTTCTCAACAACAGTTGCTAATTCTTTCTCATGCTGTATCGCAAACTCCCTGATACCGAGCGGCAGCCTGTGAATCTTATCCCGGTTTAGTCCTTCGAACGGTCTGCGTGGTCTAAAGGATTTGTGCAGCTCATTGGGAGTGCGGCAGGTGGATAGATGCACACTGTTGTTGTTTGCACTAGCTACCTTAGGCACCATCTCATCCCAGTTGATCTGATCTGGTCTAATGTACATGCACAGAACTTGTTGTAGGATCTTGTTCATCTGTTCTGTCCGATCGTTATTCTCTGGGTGGCGGCCAGACGACATCAACAACTTAGATCCGTAGACTCTCATGAGTTCTTGCCAGTTCTGGCTGGTGAAGCGACTATCTCTATCGCTAAGTATTGACAATGGGATKCCATTCTCACTAACCCAAAAGTCAAAGAACTTTTGTATAACTAAATTTGTACGTGCCTCTGCAGGCGAAGGAACAAAAACTGCATACTTACTAAAACGGTCAACTATGACCATGACTTGGCTCTTACCATGTCTGCTCTTGACTTGGGTGTCCATGAAGTCTATGGACACTGAGTCTCCCGGCTGATCTGGAATAGGCAAGGGTCTGAGAAGACCTAGGGCTGCGCGCGTAGTAGTCTTATTGCGCCGGCATACTTTGCAACTGCCAGGTGTACGCACGCATCAGGTTGGCTAAAGTCTTTTGCTAACCGAAATGTCCCTCAGTATCGTGGCATTCCCCAAGGATCAGACTACGAATCTCTTCGTTGTTGGGAACGCACAGGCGGTCAAATACATTAGTCTTCTCAAGTAGTAATCCCTCTGTAGTGCGGTAATCTGGCTCAGTCTCCGGGGCCTCTGTAACTCTCTTTAGGAGGTCGCTATAGATAGGGTCCTGCGCATACGCTTGCTTCACTTTCTCGTGCAGGTCTCTCCCTATATCCAGATAGTGCACTATAGGTCCAAAGTAGTCTGATCTCCTACTCAGAGCGTCCGCAACTACGTTGTACTTGCCCTTCACTGGCTTAAGCTCAAAGTCATATTGGTCTATCTCTGCGGCCCACCTAGTCAACTTAGGTGTCATCTTGGCCTGAGTCTTTAACCACCTAAGGGTCTCATGGTCAGAATACACTTTGAAGTGCCTCCCAAGCAGGTAATGCTTCCAGTGGTCTAGAGCCTGCCTGAGAGCGTAGAGTTCTCTCTCGTACGTCGAGGTGGCTACTTTCTCTGAGGGCGTCCTCGCGGACATGAACTCTACGGGTCTATAGCCATTGTCGCCGTCTTGCTGTAACATGGCGCCTATCCCACACTGACTTGCGTTCGTGGTGACGACAAATGGCAAAGACGGATCAGCTACTTTTGAGGACAGGGTACTCTATCAACGTGCGCTTTAATTTCTTTAGCGCAGACGTACAGTCTTTGTCCCATTGCCAGATTGCCTCTTTCTTAAGCAACCTGCGCAGGGGAGCGGCGATAGTGGAGAAGTTCCTCACAAACTTCCTATAGTAGTTAGCTAGGCCTAGGAACGACCGCAACTCTGTCAATGTGCGAAGCGTCGGCCAATCTCCAATCGCCGCTATCTTACTGTCCTTTGGCTTAATGCCATCTCCGTCCAACACGTGGCCCAAGTACAGGAGTTGTGTCTTGGCCCACTCGCACTTCTTTGCGTTGATCTTGAAGTTAGCCTCTCGTAGCTTCTCCAAGACTTGTCTCATATGACCCTGGTGCTCCTGGAGGGTCCAACTGAAAACTAAGATATCATCTAAATAAACTACAACGAATTTGTCTAACCATGGCCTAAACAGGTCATTCATATAACACTGAAAAGTAGTTGGCGCGTTGGTTAGTCCGAAGGGCATCACTATAAACTCATAGTGCCCATAACGAGTCCGGAATGCGGTCTTGTACTGATCATCAGGATGGACTTCTATCTGATGGTATCCGGACTTCAAATCTATCTTGGAGAAATACTTACAACCCTGCACCCGATCTAAAAGATCGTCTACCCTGGGCAGTGGCTCAGCATTCTTCACAGTAATCGCGTTCAAACCCCTATAGTCTATACACATACGAAGCTCTCCTTCCTTCTTTGGGACAAACAGAACTGGTGCTTCAAGAGGAGACGAACTGGGCCTGATCCAACCTTTCTCGAGGAGTTCGTCTAACTGCTTGCGAAGCTCCTCTACTAATGGATGTCCTGTAAACTGCGCCCTTAGGAGTTCTACTGCCAGGCTCTATCTCTATCATGTGCTGGATGGGTCGCGACACTACTCCTGTCGGCGACTCAGTCGAATCTTTGAACTCTTCCAGCAACTTGGCAATCGTTGGATCTGTGGAACTATCCTTTTCTTTGGCCTCAGTGACAGGTCTAACATAAACTACAAAGACCTGTTCCTCTAACTGCTCCTTTTTGACTAGTCGCGCGAACGCGGGAGCACTGAGACAACAATGTGCCAAGGTGTTGTCTACTCCTGACACATGAAACAGGCGGGCGGTCTTTACCTCGCCTGACAGGCTAGGGAGCTTACACTCATGCTCTCTCAAATGGAGTGTGGCCCGTGCTGCCTCTCCCCAATCCATTCCCAATACTACGTCGAAAGGAAGGTCATCCTGTATGAGGAGAGTCAGGGAATGGAGAACTTTCTCCACCTTACTATCCTTCTCTAGGCGAAAGTACGCCTGGACTCCCTCTACATAGTCCTCGACACGCATTGTGCGGTTGTCTGCAAGGACACTGACTATGGGGTCTGCCAATTTCTGGACTTTTAATCCTAGCCTCAACTTTTTCAGCGCTCTATGGCTAATATAGCTATGGGTGACCCCTGAGTCTATAAGGGCCCTTACTCTACTCCTGAAAACTTTTACATTTACCAAAATCAGTTGTCCTTTACTCTTTTTCTTCATCTTGGCCCAGGCTGGCATCCTCTCCTTTAATTCTTCTGCCACACCTGTGAGGGATGTGCCTAAAGAGACGCTAACACAAGCAGTCTCTGGACAGCTANTGGCCCAGGCTGGCATCCTCTCCTTTAATTCTTCTGCCACACCTGTGAGGGATGTGCCTAAAGAGACGCTAACACAAGCAGTCTCTGGACAGCTAGCTAGGCATGGGCCTGCAACCTCTGCCAAAGGCTCATGTGGGTTGGGAGTGTTTTGTTCGCGCGCGCTCGCTTCTCCACATGGCCTTAAAGTAGGGGCAGTTGCGACCCCTACTGGCGGTTGCCTTTTGACTGCGGGGCATTCCAACGGGCCTGTCTATGCTTGGGACAAAATTTAATGACATGGGCCGGGTCACCATAGAATATGCACTGACCCTAGTCCACGCGCTCCTGCCATATTCGTTGGTCCAAGCCCAAATCCTCCCAAGGCCTGCCCTGTGGCAAGCCTGGGTGCCATCCTCCTTGAGGTGCCCTTCCACCTCGTCGCTGTGGGGACCGATTAGAACCTTGGCGATTTGATGGGGGACCTTGACCCCTACCTCCCACTTGGCGGTTTCCCTGTTTGCCAACCCCCTGTGCGCCCGATCCTCGGCCTCCCGTGGCCTGGCCCCTTTGGCCCTGGCCTCCTCCTCTACCTTGCGGCCTCCCTCCAGCCGCGACAGCAGCATAAGACCTCCCCTGTCCCACACTACTGTCCTCCTCATCTAGGCCACACTCAATCTGATTGTATGAGACCTCATCAGTACCGCCTTCCTCTAGAGTAAGGATCATGTGATCCTTGGCCCTCACTTGGCCTGAGATGGTACGGCCTTTCCACCTTTTTCCCTTATCCAGGTCCTCATGCCAGAAAGTGGTAACTGGCATGGACCTTGACTCATACAGGACGAATTCTCTACTCAATGCATCATAAGTGATGCCGGCCTGTTGAGACTTATCAAAGAAATGCCCACGTAGGGCCTCTGGCATGACACGATAAAATAACTGAACCAACTGGGGCTCAGTGACCCCATGGTTTGGGACGGCTACCAAGTCATCCATTGTACCCTTGAGTGGCCTTGCATTCCTCCACTGTCGTGAGTGGATCGTTTGCAGCTTGTCAGAGGCGCGAACACCTCTTGTTGGGTCTGCAAATCGCTCCTTCAGGAGCTTGAGGAATTGAGAAAGGGGGGTGACTTTTGAATATGCAACCAGGTTGTTTTCACAACCGGCTGCGCGCGCAAGGGACCTGGCAAAACTAGTCGCCTCATCCTTGAGGGCCTGGAAGGCCACGAGGACTCGTTCCTCTATTAGGATGTGTTGTAGATGTATATAACTATTGACACTGGCTTCCCAGTTGTCAAGGTTCTCTTCCTTCTTCCCTCCATAAGCATCCGGGAATTTAAGCTTAACTTGGTCCTTGCGAGGCTTGGCCTCGCCTTCTACAGCGGCTATGGCTTTGGCGCCCTTGATAGCGCCCTCACAAAACTTCCCTACGTTGTCCCTTAGTTGCCTGACTTCGCCCCCAATGTGGGTGACGATCTCGCGCGCAGTCTCTGAACCTCGACCGCATGGCACTCAACGCTACGTCTTGGCTCCAATTGGCCTGGTGCTCCTCCATCCAGACTTTGCTCAGCACCTCTAGGTAGCCCAACACCTTATCCCACTTGGCCTTGTCATTTGGCTGGGCCAACACTTCCTTTCTACATTCTTGCACCTTTGCCACCTCCACGGTCAGTTTGCTCACTTCCTCTCTCCTCCTCTTCTTCTCCCTCTTCATCCTTAATTTCCACACCAACTTTTGTTCCTCCTCCCTTTCTCGCCGTTCCATAGGGTATGTCATTGCTGCTAGCTCACTGGCTAGTGCATCCCTCTCATCCCGAGTCACATAGGACTTTGCCTCCTCGTCTTCTCCCAACGATAAATTAGCGACCCACTCGCTTATCTTCTTCTCAATCTCAACATTTGTATCCCTCTTCATCGTGCCACTGCTCCCTTCTCCACTCTCAATCCTCATTCTCTCTTTTTATTCTTCTGCTGCCGCTTCTTCTTCAACAACCTTCTTCTTTTTCTCCATCTCCTCCTCTAATTCCTTCATCTTCGCCGTCTGTTCCTTTGCAATCGCCTTTAACTTCGCTTGCTTCGCGCGCTCTTTTCTCTCCCTATTCTCCTTAACTAAGGCGACCATCTTTTCTTGCTGCTGCTTGGTGTAGGGGCTAGTGTCCTTCCCACTGCGGGTCTCAACCATGGTGAAAAGTGCACAACCGGGTGGTGGTTCCAAACCTCACCACGTCGACTCTAACCCCTGACTGACAGACCTATTGACTCTATCTAAGGCTCACAGAATCCTGACAGGGATCCTGTCAACTATGGTCTCTAGCCTAGACCTAACTACGGCTGTCACTACTAGACCTTTGCTGATCAGGAGGCATTTAAGGAGATCCCCCGAACTCCTCAGGAATTATTTAACGTCGCAGATAGGACGACGCAATCAGCAGGTCTCTCAAGACTTAGACGGTCTGTTGTGCAGCCCACAACTCGGATTTCGAGGCCTACCGTGCCACACCGAGCAGCCCGCCGGTCAGTACCGGTCCTTGGGAGGGTTTGACCTCCGGGACAGTCGAGTCGTCAGACACAGCTTTTAGCCCTACTCATCCCGTGTGGGTTTGGTCAACAAGACCCTATCCTTCATCCACAGAGTGCTATCACCTAGGACAGAAGAGACTCGATGCAGAAAGAATAGACAGACAGACTGGACTCAGCAAGTACCAAGGGGTGTGTGCACATCCATAGGGCGAGGGGTAGGCTGAGGGCTTGGCGAGATGTTACCGACTCCAGCTTGGTCAACTCATGGTCAACGGTCTTGGTCAACGGCCTTGGTCAACGCCGGTCAACGTTGCTATAGCCCCCGGTCAACTCCAACAACCGCCGGTCAGCACCTCCGGTCAACCCTCTTGGTCAACCCTCCGGTCAGCTATGGCTGCCGGCTCCCTTTCCTCGCCAACCCGCTTCTTCTTTTCACCTTCCTCACCTCCTTTCACCCCGGCTGTCTTCTTCTTCTTTTTTTTTTTTTTTTTTTTTTTGATCGGCCCTCTCTTCACCTCTCGGCTATGGCCTCCTTCTCTCCCTTCTCGGTCTCTCCCCCTCTGTCCGGTCTCTCTCCGCCTTCGTTACTCCGTGATGATGCTCCGCGGCTGTGGCCGCTTCTTCTTCCTCCACGTGGGACTGCACAGTCCGTTTCACAGGTACGTAACAGCCAAACTTGTATCGCTCATCGCTCTCTCTCTCTCTCTCTCTCTCTCTCTCTCTCTCTCTCGGTCTCGGTCTCCTTCTTCGTCGTGGTCTTCTTCGCAGGTGCGCGGCGGCTTCTTCAACCTCGGGTCCGCGATGGCGGACTACCACCTTCGGCGGCCACCTCTGCTATGGCGCATCAGGCCCGGCACACGACGGCGCGCATGCAATAGCGGGTACCAGCTCCGATACCAATGCAGTCAGACTCGTTCTCATTTACACTTTTCATGCATGTAAACAGCAGCACAGCAAACTGGCGACATGCGCCTAGTCAAAACTCAGAGATATGGCTTCCAGATACGAGTTCACTTTCAACTGGCTATGGCGACTCAGCGCCCAAACAACTCACTGTTCACACACCGGATCACCCTGGATATCCCACACGCATAACTCTGAACACTCACATATACACTCACACACCTCACACTAACTACAGCTATGGCAGCTATGGCTGCCTCTACCCTATCGCTATACTAAGCTCCTTCTCTCTCGCCCACCGCGTCCTCCGGGCTCACTGCAGACCTCCTTGCACAAGTCGCTGTGACAGCGCTTCCGCATGGCTCACGCAGGAATGAATGCAAGGTTGGGCGCTGCCTCTTGATTTATACTTCAGAAACTCGTTGGTCTGCCCTTGCCATCGGCCCCTGGTGCTCACAGTCCCCCGTGGTACTTGCTGGACCGGACTGGGACTGACTGGACCCTACTGCTGACTGTCTGTGGACTCACTGCTATCCTACCGTCGTTGTACTGCGATTGCACTGCAGTTTAGTCCACCACTTGCCTCGCCACTTGACCACTTGCCCACTTGCCGACCTTCTAGAAGCACTACAGCTAGACTTCTGGAACCTGCTAAGACTTCTACTCTATAGACCTACAGATCGAACCTCTGCTGCTTATGGACCTACGACAGACCTACCAACTGTTTACGAATACACAGGTCACAGGTTCAACTCTCGGGGTCTACACAGATACTGTACATGGGTAGGGTGAGGTCTAGGGATCGAACCCTGGGTACTGCATCTGCTACTGCTAAAAGGTGAAAACCGTTTCAGATTGATTGATTGATTGATTGATTGATTGATTGTTTATTAGTAAATCAAGTAGGACTTCGTCAAATCTCTGCAATTTTTTTTTCGCTTTCTCGCAACAAATATCTGAAAATTTCTGATAGTAGCATTTCGTTTTATCTGAAAATTTCTGATATAATGTGATATTAGCATTTCGTTTTCACACAACAAATATCTGAAAATTTCTGATAGTAGCATTTCGTTTTATCTGAAAATTTCTGATATTAGCATTTCGTTTTCACGTAACAAATATCTGAAAATTTCTGATAGTTGCATTTCGTTTCTCTGATATTAGCATCCGAAAATTTCTGATATTTGCTTACATAGCCGAAAATTTTGGATGTTAGCATTTTGTTTTCTAGCATACTTGCGGCGCATCGACCCTGTGCGCTGTGCGGTGCACGGACCCGAGGTGCACGCGCACCGGCGCGCGTCGCGCACCTGGGTGCCGATGCGCTGCGCACAAGGCCGGTGGGCTGCGCGCGGGTGCGCTGGGGGGTGCGCGCTGGCGGGGCGCAGGTGCGCCGGGTGCACACACCAATTATTTTTTATTTTTTATTTTAATGTTTCTCTGGACACACACACACACACACACACAGTGTCACACACACACTCTCTCTCTCTGGAGGACTGTATTCACAAACAGCCATCGTAAGAGACCGCAAGATCTGCTTCGCCAGCGCCATCGAAAACTTCACCTGCGCACACAGAATCCACAAATAGCCCAGGCGTCAGCCCCTCTTCAACGCCCCTCAAACCCTCCTCCCCGCAGAAGAAAGAAAAGAGAGAGAGAGAGAGAGAGAGAGAGAGAGAGAGAGAGAGAGAGAGAGAGAGAGAGAGAGAGAGAGAGGGACTGGTGGTTACCCACCTGGCAACTTTACGAGCTGATGCCGCGCTCCTCCCGGTGCTTCTTCGGCTCCTTCACTATGACTGCTGTGCCCCGGCTATGGCTGGACGATGGCGCCCTGGACTGCTGCTGCTGCGCAGGAGACGTGGAGGAGAGCATGCGACGGGTAACGCACGGCGGGCGCGAAGGGCACAAAGCTGGACTACCGGGTTCATCCAGGCAGCGAGGGGCAGCACTCCGAATTCAAAACTTAAAAAATTAACTCACTTTAGCTGCCCCCCTTTTTTTGTCTTCAGTTGCCCCGCGCGGCCTCGAAATGTCATTGTTTTTGTTTTTCGTTTTGTGGCGCGACATCCCAGCCGGGCCTGGAACACCCCTCGGCAATTTATTTTTTTTTGGTCGACCCCCTATTTTCGGGGTGCGCCGCACCCCGTGCGCGCGCGTCGTGCGCAGTGCGCAGTGCGGCGCGTGTGCGAGGTGCAGCGCATGTCGATGCGCCGCAAGTATGTTTCCTAGGCATATCAGGATAAGGTAAGAGGTTGTCATATTCTTGGAGACCGGATTTATTCTTCTCTGAAAGTGGAACCTCCAGTCTATTTAGCGCAATTCTTTTTTTTCAGATCACATTTTTTTTGAAAGCCGAAACTTTGTGGAACCTTGCCTAGATTTTGCTCATAGTCCTCCTCTGAAATGCCTCACTCATAGCAGATTGACAGATATACAAAAAAAAAAAAAAAAAAGAGGGGGGAAAGTACAGTTTGGTTGGTTACCTTCCTGCGTTTTCCCTCCCACCCAACCCTTTGCCTGCATTCCCGGTTTGGTAAGTGCCACGTCAGCAGTGCCACATCAGCAACAGTGCCATGTCAGCACCAGTGCCACGACAGCAGTGCCACATCAGCAGCAGTGCCACGTCAGCAGGGCCCCACCACCATGACGGGTTCATCATTGGGCCTGCCAGGCCAACAGGCCGACGAGTCCATTGACGAGAACCATCAGGGTGTTCTAGCTCTTCTCGCACAGACCGAGGCGGAGGTACAGCGCCAGGCGGTAGCCGAGGCTGCCCGCCTATAGGCTGAAGCAGAGGCAGCAGCTGAAAAGCAGCGGCTTCAGGCCGAAGCAGAAGCAGATGCCCAGGCCCTCTGCAAAGAGGCCCAAGAGCTGCTGCAGCGGCACGAAGCCACCAGCGTCGACAAGCTCAAGTTCTTGCATTTCGGACCGTTCCAGAGATCATCAAGACCAACCGGGCTGCTGCACACGGGAAGACAGCGTGACAGCCAGCCCATGTGGAGAAGGGAAAATTTGGTCCGCGTCCGTAGCATGTTGCTGCAGTTGAACCGGACAACATTGTGGAAGACCCGACAGCCACCTCAGCATCACGTGAGGGAGATCAGGTGGCCGCCATCCAGCCGCGAAGCAACAACAACTCCCGGGGAAAAGGGAAGGCGAAAACCACATTGCCGCCAGATTCGGCCACCTTGCTAGCGGCCTCCTACGCATCTGGGGAGGAGGCGCATGTTGCAAGTCCTCGGTAATCTTACGAGGATTACGCTGTCCACTTGGTCTCACCGTTGGACCAACCACTCCATGCTCCACGTGCAACAATCCACCGCATGCACGGTTTCACCACCATTGGCAACCGATTCGGCAGCTTCGCTGCCATCTATCGCCGGGGATTCGACGTCATGATCAAGACTTTAAGAGCTCGACCCATTGACGTTCGCGGACTTCCAATGGATGCCCGTTCCCCCGACCGGTCGATTGCCGAAACCGCATTGCAACGTGCTCAAGGCACAATTGCGGGATTACTTGCACACTGCAGTACCAGCTCCGTTGATGGACGCCGGAGTAGAGGTTGTCGACCTTCACGATTACGTTGCGAAGATCAACCACGAGTTCAAGAAACAACGGTACGACGACATCGACGCGCAATTGATGTACATACACATTTAGATCGGAGAGGCGACCTGCAGCGCTTTGATTGATTGCGGAAGCACTCGCAACTATATGGGCCACAATTTTTTGGTACGCAATGGCTTGGGGCCATGCGTTCGGAGGAAGTCGCAGCCCACGCAAGTCACGTTGGCTGACAGTCACACGCACAAGTCAATCGACCAGTGCATTGACCCCGTCCCCGTGTACTTCGCCCCGCATGTAAGCGGGGCCATGTCCTTCAACATTTTGGACGCGAAGTTCGCAGATTTGCAAGCATCTGCACCGCTGATCTACGCTGACTATGAGCTACAAAGACCAGCTAAGGAAGCTTCGCAAACCTGCCCCTCCCACCCGGACTTTGGTCCCTCCCTCAGACAGCAGCTTCGCCCTTGCAGGTAAGCTCGGTCTTTCAAGGAGGGGAGGGTGTGGCATACTGCGCATCCACACGGGCCTGCAAGGCCCGGCCAAACATGGAAAGTAAGGGCTCTACAGGCCCTGTGTCGTTTTCAGCCTGAAAGCCTGAAAACAAGGGCCTACAGGCCCTGTGTCGTTTTCAGCCTGAAAGCCTGAAAACAAGGGCCNTTCAGCCTGAAAGCCTGAAAACAAGGGCCTACAGGCCCTGTGTCGTTTTCAGCCTGAAAGCCTGAAAACAAGGGCCTACAGGCCCTGTGTCGTTTCAGCCTGAAAGCCTGAAAACGAGGGCCTACAGGCCCTGTGTCGTTTCAGCCTAAAAGCCTGAAAACGATGCCCATTTTCAGGCCCTCATAAAGTCGACCTGCCCTGGAACTTGGGCACCAGACCAGGGTTTTTAGCACAGGCCATTTTTGGCCTGTTTTCAAGACAACCTTTGTTTGCACTTCAACACCAGGGTCTGGCACGTTTTGGCATTGGCAAGAGCAGCCTCCTGGACGGACCATCACTATATAAGACTGGCCCGCCCTGCAGGCTGCAGGCAGTCACGAGGTAGTTCATAGGAACTTCCCAGGCACTTCACGTGCAGGAGGCAGGAAGCAGTCTTCAGGATTGGGCAGCAGCACTCTGGAGGAACGCTGCAGTAGTAGTAGTAGCATTAGCAGTAGTCTTCAGCGCTGGGTGCTATTAGGAGCTAGAATAGCATTGGAGAGAGAGAGAGATGGTTGGCGGAGGCCAGGGAGACTTACCTGTGGCGCCATAGCTCCAGCTTCGTCTTCGATGTACCTGCAACAAGGCGCCACCTTCACAGGTTAGTACCGAATTGAGAGAGAGAGAGAGAGTTCTTTTTCTTCCTCTTCTAAGTCCCCCATCTCTCCCTCACCCTCTCGCTACCTAACTTCTCAGTACCTGCAGACTACGAGACAGAGAGAGATTGGTGACTTTGGGACTTGACGACATTTGGATCCAGACTCGACATTGGGATTCAGACATTGGACGAGGGATTATTTGGGACCTGGACCGAAGACTTGGTGTTGACGACATTCCCATCTTCCACTCTTCTGCGTCTAACCCCCCTCTTCTTCGTCTGTGTATGGTTGGGGACTGGTGCATTCTTCCTGTGTGAGCGCCAGGCCCCTTCACATCATGGAATGATGATGTCTGTTTGGGCTGCATTGCAACATTGATTGTTCGGATCATTGGTATTTAAGCTGTCCGCTGCGCTATCTTGTACTATGTGAGAGAGGTCAGTTCTTGCTCTGGTCTGCACCGTTATGGTATGCGACAGTTGGGGTCAATGTGGATTATGTGGATGTTTGGATGTATGGATATGTGAGCCCTCAGCATGTTGAGAATCGTAGTGTCAACGAGTGTTTTTTTTTCCTATCGATGACATGGACTTCTCTGTAACTGATTTCATTGCTTGGCATTTCAGATGAGTGCAGGTCCCAGTTTTTGAAAATTTTTGTCGAAGGCTTGAGGAATCACCCACCATTGCCCGGAAGCTCTCAACGACCAGAACAGATTCATATAAACCTCTGTGAAAATCTCTGTAAGTGTAACGATTGCTCCATGTTGTTGTGCATCTGCTGATGTACTTCACAGTTGGGCAGTACCTTCCTTAGGTGTCAAATGTGATGCCGTGCCCGGTCGTTTAAATCAGACTTCCATCTTTATCAAACGAGGAGTTTACCATTCCTTGAGTGAAAAAGAAATATGTTGTGTAGAATGGCAATACAAACGACTTTTGGCCGAGGGTCACATCATAATTCGTCATAACAGAATCACACTAAGGCACCCCACCTTTAAACCCCTTTAGTGGCTTTTAGGCTTTAGCCCCTTTAAAACCAATTTATACCCCCCTTCCCCCCCCCTTGACAGCCAACTCTCAAAAAGAGAAATGTGTAATGACCCGCCAAAAACACAGACTGAGAACACTGCTGATTTCTGGGATTTGCCACTGGAATGAATGCCTTGCTGTGATTCCCGCATTCTGCTGTGGTTTCCAAGTCTGTGTGTGTGCGTGCCTGCTGGTTTGCATGCCTGTCTGAGTGCTTGTCGGTTGAGTGTGTGTGTGACCCGCAAGGGTACTTGTTGGTTGCAAGGCCCCGTAGGGCCGGTACTTACCTGTGGCCGTGGCTTCGAGGGTTGCAGGGGGGTAAACACTCAAGTAGCGGGGGTAGGCCCGCGACACTTAGTGCAGGGGGGAAAACACTCGAGTAGCAGGTAGGCCGGTACCACTCGAGTAGTGGTAGGTGTGTCGGGTACTGGAGGCCGAGCAGAAGAAGACAAAAAGTTGGCATTTTTAGAGGCCCAGTAGCGGTAGGATAGAGGTAGGCCGGTACCAGTCCAAGTAGCCCGGGTCTAGGGCCTGTCCGGAGGTTAGCAGAGCCTGCGATGATGCTTCCCTCCGAAAGGGAGGAGGTACCGGTTGCTGGGAGGCCGCTCGGCCTAGGAAGTCACTGCCCAGGAGGCCAGTAGGCCGCTATATTTTTCGGAGGAGCAAGTAGCTCCTCCTCATTTGCGGTATGCAAGGATTGGCGACATGCTGCTGGAGCACAGCGCTGGACTGGTACAGCGCTGCTTGGAGGTGAAAGGCAGCTGGAGCTCAGCCTGGCTATGGCGAGCAGTCCAGCTTGAGGAGGAGGAAGAAGGGGGCGAAGGAGGAGAGTGGCGAGGCACTTACCTGGCTATGGTAGACACCATCTTCATCACCTTGTTGGGCGCTGCATCTGGAAGGCCCCAGTTGGGGTAGTGCTGAAGCTCGAGGCAGAGTCAGGCATGGCGGACCAGTCAGCAGCAGCATAGCTGCTTTGGGTTGTCCCTTGGACATCACCGCAGCACCATAGCTGCTTTGGGTTGTCCTTTGGACATCAGGGCAGGACCCTCATTAGTCCGCCATAGCTTATGCTTGAGAGTTGTTGTTGTTGTTGAGTTGAGTCAGCAGTAAGAGGGAACTTCGGATATTGATTCTGGTTCATCCTGAAACAGTTTTCACCTTTGGCAGTAGCCGATGCAGATCCCAGGGGTCGATCCCTTGACCTCAGCTTACCTGTGTACAGTATCTG
>BFEA01000375.1:513667-523850 GCA_003427395.1 Chara braunii
CCGAAAACAGGACGGAGGCTGCATGGGCGGAGAAGAGAGTCGAGGTGAGCGGAGGGGAGAAGGGGAGGCACTCTAACGGAATAGGGTTGCGGAGGTGCGGAGGGGGAACGGTTTTGGGGGCCGGGGGGGAGAAGGGTGGTTGGAGGAGCCGGGTGGCGTAGGAGCAGCGGAGGGCGAACGAAGACAGGGAAGGGGGAGGGAAGTGGTTTGGGGAGGGAGCCATGCCACTGATCTGAGGGTTCCATCTTGTAGCAGCATTCAGTCGATGACTCCTCCTCCTCCGCACACCACAGCTCACGGCGCAACACAGCAGCTGGCCAACCCTAGGTGAGAGGGAGACAGGGATATTGTGTGTGGAGGTTTCATAACGAGTCACCACGCCACCGAGCTATACACTAAAAAAATAGCATGATTGTGCTAGACTGCTTCGTCGGACTTTCACCGACTCATCAGGAGGTTGAACCCCGACAGTCTGCCGAGAGTGAAAGAGAGAAGCAGAGAGCGAGAGAGAGAGTTGGGCGCCACGCAGCAAGGTCAACAACAGCAGGCAAGACATACACAACACGGCGCGTGGCAATACCCAGCTTGCACTATGGCAAACAACATGGACGGGTAGGCGCAAAGCTCAACAAAATATGGCTCGATGCGGTTCCCCCGGCCCTCCCCGACGCATCTATCTGAGCACACGACACTTGACTCCGGTAGTACCCCACGGCACTCTGCGGTGCGTCTATCTGAGCCCACGACACTTGAGTCCTGTAGTACCCCACGACACTCCGCGGCGCGTCTATCTGAGGCGTCGGTCCGGACCGACGGCCTGGATATCGGTGCGGTCCTAAGATCTTGAGACTGCATCTATCCAGGCCGTCCGTCTGGTAGGACCTGATGGCCCAGATGACAGATTTGTTACATGGTTCGGTCGATCTGGGCCATGGGCCGGTAGGACCTATGACGGCCCGGATTTCAGATTTGTCAGGTTAGCAATTCTAATAGTGTAGGGATGTTTGGACTATTTCTCGATTATGTGTGTCATCCTTGCAGCAGGGGCCATGCTAGTCTTCTCTGTATCTGTCCAGTTTTAACAGATGTCCCGAACAACATCCCTCCTTGTTTTCTCTCAGGTGCTAGGTTGGTTTTCTTGCCCGGCTGGGCATGTCCGCCCTGGGTGGAATGACTCATTTTCAATTCTCAAGTTTGCCTGGGCGGTGTAGTGGCAGTTTAAGGGAAGCATCTTTCCAAAGCATCGCTCAAGTTGGATGCGTGTCAGTGCTGTATCGTTGCTAAGGGATTGACAAATAGTACAATTTTCAGTACATGTGTTTTAGTGCCTGGTGGATTTTCACACTGAGAAGTTAAGAGCAGGATTTCTCCACATGATTTATGAACCTGAACTTATGAACTCTATGTCATCCTGGTGGATTTTTACTTTTGAGTCTTTGAGAACAGGATTTCTCCACATGGTTTCTGAACCTGAAGTTGTGTACTCTATTCCAGCCTCTGTGCTCACAAGAGTCATTGGCGTTCAAAGAGGTACTCAAGAACAAAAAGAAAATGGTGATTAATGTATCAGCAGCAAGGACTTACTCATGTTGCCTGGTTTGGTGGATTGCTTTTGGACCGCTTTGTTGGGGGACAGGACATCATTTGTTTCTACAAGATGCATAATAACCGTCAAATCAAGCTGAAGGAAGCCAGGAAAAATAACCCCCGATTTCGAAGGTTGGATGGCCTGCGGCGTGACAATCTTGCGAATGCACGGCTTGGAGAGGAGGCTGATGATATTGTGAGACAAGAGTGGGTGGAAGAGGATAGGGGCATGATTGAATATCTGAGGTCGAGTGGGCCTGAGCCAGATGGAGGACTCCCTGAAGATCTTAATAACAGATTGGCAGAAGATCGAGAGAGAGGAACAGGGGCTGCGGACGAGAGCTCTGTTCGGCGAGACCAGACACTGACACTCTTTCTTGGAGAACCTGAGCCGTGGGTGGATAACTCTTCCCATTGTTCGCTTCCTGCAAACCAGGAGCACAGGGAGAAGGAGCAGTGCTTAGAACCATCTGAGCGCATGCTCGCAAGGCGCACAGATCTCGAGCTGAGACAACCCAGAGACACACCTCTGGACCACCTTTGGGCAGTTCAAACATTAGAAGGTGGCATGCAACAGGAAGAGGAACGACAACTGGGCTACGCCAAGGAACCGCGGAAGGATATCAGAGGAAATTTGACTTCCAAAGCTAATGATGAAGACCATGATGAGAATGTTGATGACGGTCACGGAAATGAGCATGGTGCTGATGATAATGATGATGATGCTGGTCCCATGGAGGAGTTGTCAGCTCAGCGAAGGGATTTCTCAGGGCACCAGCAGATCCGTTCTCTTCGAGGCAGAGCTTCTGGGATTAGGAGGAAAGAT
The DNA here is from genome assembly GCA_003427395.1 of Chara braunii. Lineage (NCBI taxonomy): Eukaryota > Viridiplantae > Streptophyta > Charophyceae > Charales > Characeae > Chara > Chara braunii. The sequence goes on from BFEA01000375.1 coordinate 516,081, forward strand.
GGGGAAGATAGCAGTCAGCACGAGAAAGAGGAGAAGGCGAAGAGGTCTGACAAAACCTCCCTTGAGTCCGACGGGCAGGAAGCGCTGCAGGGGGAGTTTGAGGAGGATGGAAACGAAGAAGAAGGTGAAGAGGAGACCGCAGATGAGTTTGCGGAAGAGGAAATGCCCCCTGAGCTGGAGCTGTGGGATCGAGCAAAGCCATCTAAAAGGAAGAGAGAAAAGGAGAAAGAAAGCAGCAGGAAAGAAAAGAGGTTGAGAGCTGCGGAAACCGAGAGGGAAGAGAGGGAGGGCGAGGACGATGTGGATGTGGAGAAAGGTGATCAACAGGAGCCAGATGACGATGACGGGGAGGAGAGTCGCAGTAAGGGTGTAAATGCAAAGAAAGGAAGAAGAAAAGGAAGATGGGGAAGTAAGGAAAGGGGAGATGTGTGTGGAGGGGGTGATGATGGTGGAGACCCAACGGACAACTTTTGTGGGGAAGATGATAAGGAGGCCCCTCCCCCTGTAAAAAGGAAGGGGAAATTGATGAATGATCAGCAGCTTGTATGTGTCGAAAGTGGATTGCGGCAGTTTCCGAATATGCATAAGCAGTCGAAGGTGATCGAGAAGTTTGCCTCTAAAATCAAAGATATGGTGAGATATTTTCCAAGTCTCTTTGTGTGCCCCATCAGACTGACCTTCTCGTCGGAGATATCTGCAAGTCTCTTCTGTGACCGATCAGGCTGACCGTATAGAGAATGATTATCAGATGTTACTATGGATGCATGTAAATCGCAGTTCAGAACATGTCTCTTTACCCAAGTGCTTTGAGGACAAAACTTCTTAAAACTTGGTACTTTCCTGTTGTCTCCCATAGTCCTGTCTCCTGATATGGCCTTCACAATTAGGTACAAACAGGGGGTAACATAGGCTAGAAAAGGTCCTCGGCCTTTGCAGGCGAGAAATATGGGTTGAAGACAAACTATCAAAGGTTAAAAATGCAATTGAACTTGTTTTTTTTTCTTGCCAAATTTGATTTTTGATTCTATGTTTTGTGCTTCCTTTTCATCAGTAAGCAGCAGCAGTACAGAATTTGTTTTCCAAATTTTATTGTTATTTTGATTTTGATTTTTTATTTTTTTTCAAATGCCCCAGGGTATCAGGCGCGGGAGTACTCTCCGAGGTTCAGCCGCTCGAAGTTCGGAAGACCCACTCGGCCCTCTGGACCCTCCTAGACGGACTCCCCTAAGGGCTCAGAGCCCAAAGTCCTGTCGCAAGTCATGTCCCTTCCACAGCTACAGCTTACCACTAGAGATCAGGTTCTGTCCCTACAGATCCTAACCTCCAACTGGATGTATTGCGGGCCCACTGTATCAAGCTTTGTCCCCAACCATTGACTAGCAGATCCCTAGCCAATACCTCCTCGGACAGGAGTAGAGGGCCCGCCCCCCTCCTATTAATGTACATTACACCTCCGTAGTCCCACTATCCTACCCACTAGATCAGGAGGCAGACTCGGTACAAGCCCTTAACCGAGGCGCACTTTATTGGCATCCTCTCTAGTCCCTCCGACCCCTATGACTTTCTCATAGCCTACCCTTGATTGGTCCCTCAATGCGCCCAAGGACCCTGATGACGGGGCTATGAGAGTACCACAATGTCTATACACTGCCTAGAGACAACGGCCACCCAGCCAAGTGGTCCTAATCCCAATCGACTCGCACCCTCTGGTCATCGGGCTGACTCTACTTGGATTGCCCAAGGTGGTATTTATACCTTCGATGCGATTTCCCACCCACACATGCGGTCTCCGCAGGTGGCCGTTGAGGCCACTAGATGTGAGTCAACTACTCCCCTCGAACAGTGAACTGTCCATTAAGCAACCTGAACCATTCAACCCTACCTACCACAAGGTTCCTGTACCCCTCCCCCCCCCCACATACTCCAGAGACAAGACCACCTTTGCCCTTGTGGTTCGAGACACACACCTGGGGAACACACCTAGACAGACTATCCACTGTGCCACTCCCCTCCACTGTTTTCCAAGTATCCACCATTTTTGTTTTAATATTTTCAAGCCCTCTCTCCCTTCCCCTGGTTTGCCCAGATGGAATTCAAGGAGAAGGGGAACGGGAAGATAAAGTGACAGATGAAGGAAATGGTGGTGCAAGGCAATAAAGTGAATGTTGAAGACCGGTCAGAGGAGGATACATCAGAAAATAGTGGGGAGAGAGAGAGAGAGAGAGAGAGAGAGAGAGAGAGAGAGAGAGAGAGAGAGAGAGAGAGAGAGAGAGAGAGAGAGAGAGAGAGAGAGAGATGCCCGGAGTAAACTGTCGGCGATTCATGTTCAAAGGTCACAAATGTGACGAGCAGATGCAATGTGCTGCAGCGGAAGGCCAAAATCAGATACAACTGACTGGCGATGCAGCAGAAATGACGTCATGACTCAAATCCAGCCTCACACCCAGCAGGAGGGGTCCAAACACACAAGAGACTTCCCTCTGCTATCGTACATAGACGAAGTATAAGGTGGGAGATGGAGGAACGGTGGTGGAGGAGGAGGAGGAAGAGGAGGAAAAAGAAGAAGAAGAAGAAGAAGAAGAAGAAGAAGAAGAAGAAGAAGAAGACCGAAATGTATGGAAGCACCAAATAATAGTAGTCTCTCCTCCACCTCACTCTTCCACGCCCGTACGCTCACTCACTGAAGAGGAAGAAGAAGAAGAGATGGACGATACGAATAAGAAAAATGTTGAATTCTCCTCTCTCTCTCTCTCTCTCTCTCTCTCTCTCTCTCTCTCTCTCTCTCTCTCTCTCTCTCTCTCTCTCTCTCTCTCTCATGAAGATGATACCGACCGGTGAAAGGCAGAGCGTTGAGCCGCTGATGGACCGTACGCTCACTCACTGAAGAGGAAGAAGAAGAAGAAGAGATGGAAGATACGGATAAGAAAAATGTTGAATTCTCCTGTTTCTCTCTCTCACTCTCTCATGAAGATGATACTGACCGGTGAAAGGCAGAGCGTTGAGCCGCTGATGGACTGCAGTTGTCTAGGAGGTGTGCAGTTATAACTGTTGGCAGACCTCCAGGATATGGCGCCAGGTGAGTGGACTCCTCCACCGTCTCCTCATCTGTCCTCTCTGTACCTGCAGCACTACCCTAGCTCCTCTAATGCTGCTCCTCTTAACTCCACCAAGCTGCTCGAGGTTGTGCACCCTGGTGGCATCCGAATTTAGTGACAACTGCCTACCAACTACTAGGCCGCCGTCTCCTAAATGCTACTGGGCTGAACACCAAACAAGTCGGCCTGCCACCTGGGCCGTCCGGTCTTATCAAGATCTGGCAGTACAGGTGAGATGCCGTGTGACCAAACTCAGGCAAAGGGGTGAAAACATGTGGTCTGGGTCCCTACTCAGGTCCAGTCCCCTGCTGTCTCAGCAAGAGGGCCCGGAAGAAAAAAACAGCCTGGAGTCGGACACAGGCCCAGCCTCAAAATGAGCTGGGCCAGAAATGTGAAACAGTACTTGCCAGAGGTGTGGATAGGACAGAGTCCTGGGAAGTCCTCCAGACCAGGACGAATTGGACTGGCAACAAAAACATCAAAACAAAATTCTAAATTCTCAACAGAGGCTGGATTGAAATATCCTCCCAACCCTCTAAAGCTTGTCGGCTGTGGGGACTGTTTTTTCCTGATGCTGCGTGCCAACAAGCTTTTCTGTGCGCAGTTTTCCTGCACCCGATCCGATCCGCCTACTGCCCCGATGGATTTTCATACTCACAGTGAAACTTGGCCTCTGCGGGCCTTCTGCACCTTTCCATCTCTCTGATTGTAGATCCGAATGCTGGGGCTCTCTGCGAGCCTTCGGATAGCGGTTGTTGTGAAACGCCAAGGTCTATGCGCAGCTCTTTCAAGAAAGAGAAATGAAAGCAAAAAAGAAATCGGGGCTCACTGCACCACTCACGAAATGTGGAAAAGGCAAGAACAAAGGCAGGTGTGTCTCTCCACATTCTCGGAGGAGATACATTCTCATCTTACACATTTGATGAGTAGTGCCACGAGGCCCTATCTCTTCCTGGCCTTTTTGGGAGCTGCTCCCTGCGGGCCTTGGTGTTTTCTTGAGTGACCCCGCTCATTACATGTGACTGCAGGCAAACAAAGCGACGGCAGTCGTGTAAGTGGGTGTCGGGCGGGAGAAGAAGACATCTTCGACCTGGCGGTGCGTGTGTGAGAGAGAGAGAGAGAGAGAGAGAGAGAGAGAGAGAGAGAGAGAGAGAGAGAGAGAGAGAGAGAGAGAGAGAGAGTAGTTGGCATCTGTCGTTCATGTTCTTTCGGTTAGTTGGACCTCTTTCTTTGCATTCCTTTCGGTTTATGTTTATCTGCCTTCTATCTTACATCCTCTTTTCAATGTTTACGTCTTCTTGAAAGTTCTTTTTGTTTTGTTTGAGTTTGTCCTCCATTTAGAGAGGCAAGGGAGAGACGTGTGGGTGGAGAGTGGGAGGGAGGGTCTTTCTTGGGATGTTATGGGGCTGGGCTGTAATTTGTCCAATGTATTTCGTGGACTGGGAGGATCAGGAGTGGGTGTCGCGACCTGTTGTCCTCAGATGTGGACTATATTTTTCCAATATACGGGCCGTGCCCCAACACTCTCGATTTGCAACCATAATCGAGAGTGCATTGAGAGCTGTCAGACTCTTGAATTTGCTGATTTGGAAGGTGTTGCCCCACCTACACTCGATTGCCACACTCTCGAAATACTGTTTGTTCTTCTTCCCCCTCCCCTTTTTTCAACTCAAAATGGAAAAAAGAAAAAGAAAAGAACTGACTATTCGCAATTTCACGCTGGTAGTCGAGGGCCTCGTAAAGGACTCGATATTTTCGAGACTGTTGCGGGGCGTCGGAGAGGAATCTCGATTTTCGAGAGTGCTGCAGGTGGAGCACTCTTGAAAAAACAAGAGTGCTCGCCAAGGGGCGGCTCTGACAACTCTCGATCAATTGTCGGTAGTTGAGACTTCGAGAATATGCGGAGCAGCGCCTCCACTCTCGGAAATTGAGGAATGGAGAGTGGTCGAGTGAGGCCGTATGTGCTTTGAGCACCAGGTTCGTTGAAAATGAACGTAGATTTCCAAAGAAAAAAGACCGTAAATATTTCCTTTTTTCCTTCATTTCCTTAATGAAGAAAATGAAATAAGTCTATGCTGGGCTGTCACCCAGCCCGGCACGCCCGGCCAGCATGCGTGGGCCAGTTGGGCAGAGGAAGGGTCGCCAATCAAAACCAGACCGGTAAAAAAGAGGCAAGGATTCCCCCTCCCAGAAAAGACTTCAGGCCAGGACTGCGCTTGGCCTAAGCAGTCAGAATCTGGTCTTAATGGGTCATCCAGGGGGCTTTGGGGGTGTAAACAGTGACCAAAGGGGGTTATAAGGGTACATTTTGATTCATGTTTTCTCATTTATTTTTATCTTAAAATTTTAAATTGAACAAGGAATTTTGAGGTGGCCCTCAGCCAAACGTTGTTTATACTGCAATTTTACACAACATATTTATTTTTCGGATGTGTTTGATTTTTTTTTCCCCTCTAGTTTTAATATTATGCGCTGAGACCGCTTGGGACCCTGCCTGGATCCTGCCCACCCCGGGCTGCCCGGGAGGGTACCCGGGCGACCTTCCCCCAGCCGGGCGGCCCGGGGACCAACACAAATGAATTGCTTTGTATTTTGTGGAAAAATCTAGGTTGTGCCCAGATGCACGCTTGGGTGCCCGACTAGGCATGAACCGTGGGCAGGGGTCCGGGCAGCCACAGAGAAGAAAAAGAAAAAAGAACATGGGAATTTCTTCAATTTCATTTATTGCTGTAGGGTTTTTTTTTTTCTTTTTTTCCAAAAAGCCCAGGTTGTTGTAGAGGTGGGATACTAGACGGATGGCAGTCACGCACAGTGCTTGGCCACTCGGTTGTCCAGATGAACCCCTCTGAAGACCCCACCCACCCTTCCTCTCATCTTTTTGCCCTGGCGCACCCCCACGCCCCCTGTCCTACCCTAGTGTTAACACCCCAGGACCATCACCCATTGCCATCTTGGTGAGGTGACCTGACCAGACCGCGGTTGCAGGTACCGGGGCTAAGCAGAGATGCCTACCGCCTGCTTAGCCCCGGTTGAAGCAGGCGCCGTGCAAGCCTGATTGCACGGGGACTTTGGGAGCTAGGTTTGAACATGCTACTACAGGTCTTCATGAGGGTGCACAGTGACTCCCGTCTAGCTTAGTTGTGTGGTGATCATAGAGAGCTGGGTATCCTCCGTTCCCTCGTATGTCCCTGGAGCCCATTCCGAGCATGACTCCCCCGACATCCCGTACTGAGGAACTGCTATGCCAGCCTCAACCCTATGCTATGTACTTGGAGGATAGCCAACCCTAGGCCATGAGTTATGGACTGTACTTGGAGGATAGCCAACCCTAGGCCATGAGTTATGGACTGAGTTTCTTATCCTTATGTTGTCTTTTTACTTCAGTGTACTATGGTGTTGATGGTAGAGAGATGGGGATCCTCCGTTCCCTTGTATATCCCTGGAGCCCGTTCCGACCCCGCGGTAAGGTCCAGTATCTCCTGACACCCCCAACATCCGTGCTAAGGACTGCTATGCCAGCCTCAACTCTTAAGGTACGTACAAGGAGGATAGCCCACCCTCAATCATGAGCTGGGTATCCTCCATTCCCTCGTATGTCCCTGGAGCCCGTTCCGAACATGACGCCCCCGACATCCCGTACTAAGGAACTGCTATGCCAACCTCAACCCTATGCTATGTACTTGGAGGATAGCCAACCCTAGGCCATGAGTTATGGACAGAGTTTCTTATCCTTATGTTGTCTTTTTACTTCAGTGTACTATGGTGTTGATGGTAGAGAGATGGGGATCCTCCGTTCCCTCGTATATCCCTGGAGCCCGTTCCGACCTCTCCTGACACCCCCAACATCCGTGCTAAGGACTGTTATGCCAGCCTCAACTCTTAAGGTACGTACAAGGAGGATAGCCCACCCTCAATTGTGAATCATGGACTGTATGTATTGACCCTGGATAATCTCTTAGCCCTGTGTTGTATGGTAATCTGAGAGCAGACAATCCTATGTTCCCTCGTATGTCCCTGGAGCCCGTAAGTAACTGCAGATCCTTTTCGTACGTGGGCACTGTACTGACACCAACACAAAATGCAGAAATCGAAAACAAACCAAACTGAATGGACCAGCACAAATAAATTCCTTTGTATTTTGTGGAAAAAATTAGGCTATTTGTCCGGGTGCCGGCACACTGAACTTGTGCCCAGATGCACGCTTGGGTGCCCGGCTGGGCATGAACCCCGGGCAGGGGTCTGGGCAGCCACAGCGAAGTGAAAAAAAAAGAACACGGGAATTTATTCAATTGTAATGACCTGCCATAACACAGACTGAGAACACTGCTGATTTCTGAAGTTTTGCCGATGGAATGGATGCCTGGCTGAGATTCCGCATTCTGCTGAGTTTTCTAAGTCTGTATGTGTGCATGCTTGTTGACCTGCGTGCCTGTCTGGGTGCTTGTAGGTATGAGTGTGTGTGTGTGACCCGCAAGGGTACTTGCTTGTTTGGCAGGCCCATAGGGCCGGTACTTACCTGTGGCCGTGGCATTGAGGGTTGCAGCACAGAACACTCAAGTAGCGGAGCCAGGGGCCCGCGGTGCTTAAGAGTAGCGGAAAAACACTAAAGTAGCAGGTAGGCCGGTACCGCACCCAGTAGCAGTAGATGTGCCGGGTACTCGAGGCCGAGCAGAAG
>BFEA01000375.1:530725-547598 GCA_003427395.1 Chara braunii
AGAGAGAGAGAGAGAGAGAGAGAGAGAGAGAGAGAGAGAGAGAACCCAAAACCTCATGAATGCCACTTGCGTGCCATACCAACCAGGCTATGCCGCTGGATTTCAGTCTAGAGTCGGGGGAAGATAGTAGGGGTAGACATAGCATGCCGATTTCCAAAGCCAGCTGTTGCAGAACCTCCCCATCTAGCAGGAGGTGTTGCACACACATTGCCATAACTGTTAGGGTACAACCCCCCACTGGACCATGAGTCTAAAAACACCCCCGACCACCACCCCAAAACCCACCGAACCCACCACCCCGACTCATTTCTCCCATTTCCCCCTCAATCCTTTGCGAGCGAAGCCGCAACAGGTACCCTTGTACTATTATTATATGCACTTGCAATCTTAGGTAAGTTCTCATCCCAATCTATCTGATCGGGTCGTACATACATGCGCAAAAGTTGTTGGGGTGTATCTCTGAATTTGGTCTCGGGTTAGAGCATCAATGGGATGTCGAGGTTTCCAACCTTTATGCATTGCATTTGGTGTTCTTCCTGTGACAGTACGTACACTGTTATTTTATGCACTTGCAATCTTAGGTAAGTTTTCATCCCAATCTATCTGATCGGGTCGTACATACATGCGCAAAAGTTGTTGGCATAGGCGATTCATTTGCTCAGTTTGGCCATTCGTTTTAGGGTGTCTACCTGACGACATGGTCAACCTAGTGCCATAGACTTCCATCAACTTCTACCATTGAATCCCAGTGAACCGGATATCCCTATCAGAAACGATGGTTTTGGGGAAACCATATTTTGAGACCCATCGCATCTGAAATTTTTGGATGACTAGTTCAGTCTTAGCTTCAACAGGCAAAGGAGTGAACATAGCATATTTCAATAATCAATCTACAATGACCATTACCTGACTGTTGTCATTTCGACTCTTAGTAAGACCCATGAAGTCTATGGAGATAGATTCACCTGACTCACTTGGTATAGGTAGTGGTCCCAATAGTCTAGGGGATTCTCATGTGAGGGTTTGTTTCTCAGTTTATTCCCAATATCGAGATAGGAGACAATGTTACCAAAGAAATCTGCACGCCTGGATAAAGCATCCGATTAGACTTTTTTATTTGACTGTTTTCAACTCGAAGTCAAAGGTATCAATGACAACAGACCATCTTACTAACTTATCAGAGAGTCTCGGTTGATTTTTTATCCACTTCAGAGTAGAATGATGTGAATAGATAGTGAAGTGCCTCCCTAACAAGTAGTGTTTCCGTGTGTGTAATGCAGCAACCAAGGCATACAATTCCCTTTCGTAGGTGAAATTGACCACTTTCTTTCACGGAAGTCTCCTAGACATAAACTCAATAGGTCTATATCCCTTACCGTTTTCTTGTTGTAGCACAACCCCAATTCCATATTGACTTGCATTAGTCGTAACAATGAAAGGGGGAGAAGGATCAACAATCTTTAAGACAAGGTAGTGAGTTAGTACATGGTTTAACCTTTTGAACGAGGGCTCACAATCTTTATCCCACAACCAAGGTTTTTCTTTCTTCAATAATCTTCTCTTAAGAGCAACTATTAAAGCACTAGTACCTCCGCCAGTGTTGGGAAATTAGGGAAAAGTGGACGTTTTCCCAAACTCCTGAAAATTCGGAGGCCGGGCCCGACGCAGGCTGCCATTGATAGATCTGATCGGCGGCCGCCATTTCGTTTCGGCCTCCGAAAAGGTTGGAGGCCCATCCGAGGCCTGCTATTTTCCCACGCGACAAAGGTACTAGTGGTTTAAAGAGAAGTTTCTGACAAACTTTGTGTAATAACTAGCTAGTCCTAGAAAATATCTCAACTCTGTTATAGTCATGGGTTAAAGCCAATCTCGAATTGTTGTTATCTTCTTTTCTTCAGGCCTTAGTCCCTCTTCGTTCACTATATGCCCTAAGTACAAGACCTCAGACTTAGCAAACTCGGATTTCTTAGGATTCAATTTGAAGTTGCCCTCGCACAACTTCTGTAGAACCATTCGTAGGTGTTTCTCGTGATCCCCAATGTCTTACTATACACGAGGATATTATCGAGATACATAACTACGAACCGATCTAACCATTGACATAATAATTCATTCATGGACCTTTGAAAGGTCGCAAGGGCGTTAGTCAATCCGAAGGGTATAACCACAAACTCGTAGTGACCATACCTAGTTTTGAAGTCTGTCTTATGTTGATCTTCAGGAGCCACCTCGATCTGGTGGTACCTTGATTTGAGATCAATTTTGCTAAAGTACCTGCATCCCTGCAATTGGTCCAACAGGTCGTGAATGTGTGAAAGTGGTTCCACGTTTTTGACAGTGACGACATTCAACCCTCGATAATTAATATATAGTCTAAGTTCACCTTTCTTTTTGGGCACGAATAAGACAGGAGCACCATAAGGAGATGGGTTGGGTTGAATCCATCCTTTCTCAGTGAGTTCTCGCAGTTGTTTTCTAAGTTCCTCGAGTTCCCAAGGAGACATGTGATAGATGGGACCCTTGGGAATCTTACTATCGGGAATGATCTCAATGGTGTGCTTCATAGCACGCTCAGTGATTCCCTTTGGCTTAGTCTGCAAGTCCCTATACTCGTCGAGAATCTTCTCAATAGAAGAAGGACAAGATGAGGAACACTCACCTGCCTGCTTAACAAGCACCATCATCACATCCTGAGTCCAATTTCTTCTTTGAGACCATAGATATGAAGGTTGGATAACTCCTACAACAAAAAGAAAAGGTTAAGTCATATCCAGACTTATGATACAATTTGATTATTCTTATTTTGAAATTTTCATCCTTTAATTTGAGAACCTTTTCTTTAAACCCGACTTCTGCCAGAAGCAGATCAAAAGGCGGGTTCTTTTCAACTAGGAAGGATACTTCGTGTAAGATATTCTTTCCTTCCTTAGTCCTGAAGTAAAATTTCACACGATCGACGTATTGAGAGACAATGATTGTGCTCTTGTTGGCTAGCATAGACATGATTGGTCTACGTAAATCTTTTACCTTCATTCTCAGATGCAATTTACGAATTGCCTTCTCTGAGATGTAAGACTGCGTTGATCTTGGATCTAACAAGGCACCTACTTGCGTACGTGCAATCTCAATGTCCACGATCGGTAACTCACCCTTAGATCTAACTTTCTTAACCCATGAATTTCTTAAGGCTATTAGTTCATTACCAAGTTTGTCTAGGGAATCGTCCAGAGAGACAGAACATAAGACAGTTTCAGGGTGTTCGGGACGATGGGCCGAAGAAGAGTCATCCTTTGCCATGTGAGTCGAGGGGTTGAAAGCAATAATTGGCGCCTTACCTTTATCTGAACCCCTCAACTCAGTAGGAGTAGATGCTACTCCTATTGGCTGCTCACTTTTGGGTTACGGATTAACGGGCACAATTTTATCACGTGCCCCACAGTGCTACCACTTGAGGCACTGGTGGTTATCTCTATGTTCCTGCCACTGTTCCTTGGACAAACCCATCTTTTCCCAAGGCTTCCCTAGCTCGATGCCAGGGTGCTCGGGAAACGAGCGTGGCCTCCTCTTCTTCTTCCACTGATTGGTGCCACCCTTGTTGGCCTCCACGACAACAACTTCACCCGTTCCAGACTCGCTGTCGCCATTACCTCCTCCCTCGGACTCGTCGAGGGGTAACTTTTCCACGGTGTCATCATAAAAAAAACATTTGTCGCCACAAAACCCTTTTGCCATACCCACCTACCAGACCAAACTTCACAATAGAAGCATAAGTTCCTTTTACCTGAGTTGCCATTTGTTCCCTTTGGAGCGCGAGATCATGGAACTGCCGATAGTTGTACTTACCGGACTTGGCGTCAGCCACGAGATGACCTGGGATGGGTTCAGGCAGAGCACGTGAGAAGATGTAGAGGACTTGATTGTCCTGCAGCTTCGGCCCTGGTACCTGCAACAAACGATCCACCTCACGTGACAATGTGTCAACAAAGGTCCAACGCTTTTGGCCTGTAGTAGTGAGTTCATCGAAGGCCTTTCGACTGCAGTCTTGTCCAGGAATCTCTCCTTGATCTTTTGGAGAAATTCTCGGAGGGTCAATATTTTTGCCAACTCACTTATATATCGTGAAAGTCGGCAGCGTTGGCCTCAGACAGTAGCCATTCCTTGGCTGTCTCGCCAAGACAAGACGTCGTGAAAGCCACTTGGTTTTTTGGCTCTATTGGTGCAGTCCCACAGTAGGTATGGATCTCGACGATCCAGAGCAATAGATGCTCGCCCCTCTTTCCATTGTAAGTAAAAGGTAATTCGACTTCCCCACTTCTTTGGCCGGTTCTTTCTTGGCGGGCTGTTCTTTCTTTTCCGCCGGTTTCTTAGGTTCCTTCTTGGAACCTTCAGGTTTCTCCGGCATCACTCTCTTCATTGCATCCTTCATTAACTTCTCCTGGGGTTCTTTCTTTTCTTACCCATTAGCCTCCTCTTCAATGCCCACCATGTCCTTCCCTTTTATGAGTTTTGTCATTGTTGCAATTGCGGCGGTGTTGTTGTTAATTTTCATTTCTAGGTGGGCTAGGTAGGCCATCATCGTGTGCACAACTTGCTATTCTTTGTCCATTTTCTCTCCTGTATTCTTTTATCTTTCTCTTTTTTTTTTTGTTTTTTTTTTGTTTTTTGTTTTTTGTTAACAAACAAGCCCTTATGGTCCTGGCTTTATATCCATTATGGGGAGCGTCAGTCCGATTACTATTCCCCCGACAAGTCAAAACTGATTACATCATGACCCCACACACACTTCCTTCCGTTTGGCCGAAGGAACCCTGGCCAACATTGCTTGCTTTCATTAGGAGGATTGACTGTCAGCTTGCCTTCCCTTGCAATCCCTCTCAGATCCCTCTGTGGGAATCTGCCAAATAAACTTATAAAACAAGGAGAGTGGAGAACGGCCCGTAAGTTGCTATTCCAACCACCATTGGTGTCTTGTGGCTCCTGTATATGTCGTCATGTTGCCTGTGGGTCCTGGGGGCAGCCCGCAGCTTGTTGTAGAGGGCTGCTCCACCTGATTTTAGAGTTATGCCAGTCTTTCCAGCGTATGCTGCCAATTCTTAGCTCAACCACTTTTCCTCCCACCAGCCAAACTTTGACAAACCCGGAGAGGATAATATCCTGCCTCTCGTCGTCCTCGGGCAATGTCTGCTTCGTTATGTGCCACCTGCATAAGATCTCTGCCTGAATCAGTGTCCTAGTTTCTGCTCAAACCTTTTCTCTTGGCGTTGATACACCTTCAATCATTCTGCTGCATCTCTCCTGCCAAATGGACACTGCTTAGTAAACAGGGAGTCCCAAAGATTCGAAGCCCTCACCCAATATTTTGTTGCTTCTTTGCATCGGATTAGGCAGTGAAGTAAGTCTTCCGATTCATTTTCTAAGCAGATTGTGCATAGGTCGGAATTGTTGGGATCGTTCTTCCTTCTGCGAATATGGAGCCACTGGTTGACCGGTAGCGCTACATAGGCTATCAGCCATTGGAGACTCCTGATTTTGGCCGGTTTGATTGATTTATATTTCTTCCATGGAATTTGTGTGATTTGGTCTGCCTCTTGACCGATTACTTTTGCCCATCTGCTTTTGATTATTGGTCCCGGGTCTTTGGTCTTGAGGAATAATCTGTACCCCATCTTCAACGAATAGTCCTGGATTTTTGTATTCATGTATTTGTTCCTTCCTGATGTCCAAGCCCATTCTGCCGGGTCGAATTCCAAATCTTGGATCGTTGTGTCCATCCTTAAGATTGTTTTGGGCCAGGAGCCCATCACTCTCACTTTCCTGAGCAGAAAGATGTCTAGATTTGTTCTTACTACATCCTTTTCTATGATAGAAGCCGATTCATGCGCCGGCAACGGTATTGGATAGGAGGTAAAAATTGCGATAGTGTTTGACCCCTGTTGTCTGTGTGAGAATTGATAGGCCCTTGAAGGGGGCGTTTCTTGTAACCGGATCCCCCATTCGCTTGTTTTCCATGTTGGGGTACTCTTTAAAAGATCTTTCCATCCTTCTGGAGTGTTGTTGATGATGGCCTGTAGGTTCCTATTCCGTTGGTGACAGCCCTTGAGGAGGGCGGCAAGGTCAAGGTTTGTTACCCATTCCCTTTTCTCTTCATTCCATAAATGTTCGATTTTCCAGACTCCGTGCTTTATCGTGGATAGCCAACGTGTGCCTCTTGGCTTGAGAGAGAAAGGGTGATCACTTGCATCTCTCAACCTGGGGTTGCCAAAAAGGGGTTGCCTCAGTACCTCTTCTCTCGTCTTGGGCCTGCGGAATTTTTTCGGCATGATTTCCCTCCAAATCCTTAGCATAGACGTCTTGTAAGGTGTGGGGGGTCTGTTCTCCGGAGGGTTGTTTCCTTGTCGGCGGTTTCTGCGTCCTGTGTTGGGTGTTCATTCCTTGTTCATTACCCAGAATAGACCTGACATATTGTTGGTGTCGGTACCGGAGCTAATCCTCTAATGCTATCCAGAGCTAGTTTATTCCAAACCGTGCCTGGTTTTGTAGCAGTTTAATGATCCATTTGACCTGGAGGGCTTTGGTTTCTTGTTTGGGGTCGATGATCCCCAACCCTCCTTTACTTGGTTTCCTTGTGATGTAATGCCATGCTATCTTAGGGATGCAGTTAACTCTGTTGGGGTCATCAGACCATAGGTAGGCCCTTGCTACCCGATCGAGTTCCTTGATTGACTTGTCTGCTACTGTCCAGATTGAGGCTATATACCACATCATAGAAAAGATGGAGGTGTTGAGAGTTAAGGCGCGACCCAGCCAAGATGTGAAAGTGTTGCCCCACCTGCCCATTTTATTGATTTGTTGAGTAAGCACGTTCTGGGCCATTTGGGGGACGAAGCCTTCTTTTGTCATCAGGATCCCTAGGTAGCGTGTGGGTGTCTCCGGTGTCTCACAGGTCAACGCTGCCTCTGGGCCTTGGAGCTGTGGGGGTTCTTCCTCTGATAACCACCACCCAATCGTTTTTTTCCAGTTAATCTTCATTTCCGAGGCCAGTCTGTAGGCTTCCATAGCTCTTACTAGAGCACTGAAGGATGAGTCTGAGGCTCGTATGAGAACCGTGAGGTGGTCTGCGAACATTATTACTGTTGGGAACTTTAGATGGTGGGCTGATCCTGCGTTGATTTCTAGCAGTCTGTGAATGGAGGGGTCTTTCCGTAGAAAGGAGGCTATTGCTTCCATAACAAAGAGGAAGATAAGAGGGGCTAATGGATCGCCTTGACGGACTGATCGTGAAATTGGGTAGCATTCTAATAGCAAATCATTGACTTGTACACAACCAATCGCATCATTGTACAGAATACGTACCCATTTTCTGAAGATCAGACCTACTCCCATCTTTTCCATACTTGAGTTTAGGAAGGCCCAGTTGACCTGATCATAGGCCCTTTCAAAGTCAAAGAACATTATTGCTGTATTAATTCTTTTTTTTCTCACTTTGTTGGCTGCTTCGCTTAAAGTGAGTCTATTGTAAAGAATGTATCTTCCCGGTATGAAACCTGTCTCATCTATGTGGAAGCACTTGTAAGATCAAGGATCCTGAAGGCTAGGGTTTTCGCCAAAATTTTGTACGACAATGTGAGTAGTGAAATGTGCCTGTAGTTCCGCACGTCTTCTTTGTCCCCTTTTTTGTATAGAAGTGTGGCTGCTCAACATGTTCCCTAGGCCCCCCTTCAGCCAGCTGTCCTTGTAGAAGTTCAGTAGATCACCTCCAAGAAGTGGCCAAAATTTCTCCTAGAATTCTTTTGTTAGTCCATCAATGCCTGGAGTTTTGTTGTTGTTCATACTCTGGACTGCCACTTGCAGTTCCTCAAGTGATGGGCTTGTCTAGAGCGTCTGCCTGTTCTTGTGAGATAGTTTTATCTAGGTATTGGAGCATTCTGGTTTGTGCTTCTCTAGTGCTGGGGGGAGTGGGGGTCGGGGTCTTTGTATGGTAGAGGTCTTCATAGAACTCCTTGACTATGTTTAGCATTCCTTTGCTGTCTATTAGTGTTTCCGCTGTTTCAGAGAGGGTCTTAAGGCCCTCTATTGAGTTGGATCTTGTGTTTGTTTTAATCCTCGCAAAGAAGTGCTTTGACATTGACTCGCTGAGCTCATACTCGTTCATTCTCGATCTTATTTGTAAACCCTTTTAACTCCCACCATCTCCACACAGCCAGTTCCTCTCTTGCTTTGTGGAAAATGTTTGTATAGAAGGGCGAAAATGGATCATCGACTAAGTTAGACTCTGTGACCCTTAGAGCGGCTTCTAAAGCGACTTAACGCTGTTTCCTATCGTTTGACAATTTCCTTGATATGTTGGCTGTTGTCTGGGCCAGTGTGGAGTAGTTTTCTTAGAACCAAGCCCACCTGTCTTGGATGGGGAGGTAGCTGCCTCTCCTATTCTGCCAGCAGTCCAGGATACCCTTTCGGAAGGATTGGCTTAGTAGGAGCGAGCTATTCAGATTGTGAAAGTTGGATCCTTTCTTCACAAATTGTTCAAAACTGATGATCATTTCAATTGGTTTGTGGTCCAGCCCTGTACAAGGTTGTAGGGGGAGGATGTCTGCTTGCTTGGCTGTTCCCATTAGTGTTTCTGAAATAAAAAAAGTAGTCTATAAAGGAGAAAGCAGCATGTTGGGCGTGGTTCTTCTTTACTATGGTGAAAGCTCTTACTCCAGAGTGCAAAGTGCGGTATGGTTCAACCAGGTGACAATCTACCATCAAACGCTGAATGGGGACTGCCTCTTGTGTGGATTGGCTGGCCGTCGATCTAGATATACGATCTATTGTAGGGTCTAGGGTGACGTTCCAATCACCTGCGAAGATGCAGGGCGTTAAAGGAGGAACGCGATTCCATATGCTTGCTAAGAAAGCTGATCTTTCCGATGAACTGTTCGGTGCATAAATGTTTATTATCCTCACTGCTTCTTCCACCGTAAGTCCATCAGACACCATCTCCCTTCTGTTGTGTCTGCTTCTGAGTTCACTATGGAGCCTGCCACGTAGAGGTGGGAAAATTTGGGAATAAGGATGGTTGTACCCTTTGTGCAGGAGTTGTCTAAGGACAATATTTCATCCTTGACGCCCCCTAGTTTCCTTGTTAGCACTCTACGGATTTTGTTGTGATCAATCGATAGTGTGAGGTGAGTTTCCTGCAGCAGAATTATGTCAGCTGGTTTGTTTGGTCGAATTGTTAGTCCTTTGATTATGTTGTTCATTTTTTCTTCTTTTTCTAGAATATTACCCAGTCCATTTACGTTCCAGCTCCTGATGACTATGCCTTGTGTTTTCCATTCCACCCCGTCCTCCTTTGCGTTAGCCTTACTTTTGACGGACTCCATCATTGGGGGGATGGGGGGTTAGTGAAGCCGGGGACGGGGGAATAGGATGTCTAGGAAGGGTCCGGATCTGCTGCCTCCATGGCGGATGTGGTAGCGTCCGGCAGGTCCTGCTGTGTCTTGGATGGCGTGTAATCCATCTTATATTCTCCCATGCTTGTACCGACTCCCTGATCCGAGGACGTAGTTGGCTTTGGGTCGCTGTCTTCTTCTTCTTCTTCATGCCACTCTTTGTCCTCGTCGTCTGAGCAGTCGCTCCTGTAAAATCTGTCCAGATCCATGGGGAAGGCTCTTGTTTCTAGATCGCTGCCTCCACTGAGGGTTCCCACGCTCAACAATTGTGCTGTTGAGGCTGCCAGCAATTCCGCTGGGATGCCTGGGCCAGCTAGCACGCTGTATGGTATTGCTGCAACTGTCCTCCATGGTCTCCACATCATACCACTCTTTAGTTTGGTGTTGACTGGCATTTTGGCGATCACAGGGGAGAAGGCGCTAGGCGTATGCCGCCCTTCGTCCATCTGCTGGTCTTGCTGCTCATCATGATCTGCTTGTGAGGAGCTGGCTTCCGGCTGGCTGTATGCATCCATTGTCTCATACAGGTCCAAAGGGAAGGTTTCTGTTACCTCTGCAAGATTTTGGCTACATTCTGGCCTTCTTCGACCCGGGAGATCGTGAAGGGCACATCTGTAGCCACTTGCCACTCAGCCTCCTCCCTCGATGTACCTGGCTGCTATCAGCGGGCGGGTCCCCATCAAGGTGAGCCTTGCTGATTTGGCCGAGTCCACCACATGGGGGCTCTGCCATCTGCGATGTGTTGGAGGGAGGTGAACTCCGGGGTGTACTCCACGTTCAGCTTGATCAACTTCTCTGTCTGAGCCACCACCACAGCCACCTCTTTCTCCAGTACTACCCGTGCGGATTCCTCTTCAGATTCTGTCTCCTCTGTTTTTGAGTCTGAGTGTGATTTTTTTTTTTTTTTTTTTTTTTTTGCAGTCTTTCATTTCTTCGGACGCAGATCCTGGAATGAGTCAATGGTGTTGAGGACTGTTTTGTCCTTGTCTGTCAGGCCGTGTTCCCTTGCTCTTTTCTTTTCCGCATGCCTAAAGACTGTATATTCAGAAAACTCTTCTTCCTTCCTCAACAGGTCATATTGATTGGCAGATTTCTCAATGCCCACCACTGACCCTCTCTTGCTGTTTTTTCCATTCTTTTGGGATCTCTCAACATGCTTCAAGCACGCTGCTCTGATGTCGAAGGCATGCTCCCTTTCCTTTTTGGCTTTCTCCATATAGTTCCTAAGCCATTGGAGAGACCGTCGGGATTCAGACTGTCTCGGAGTTACTATCTGAAATCCCGCTGGTCATCCCAACCTCGTTGCTGCCTTTGCTGTCCTTGCTGTCTTTGTCCAAAACCGCTGTATCTTTCTCTTTCTTCCTTGAGTGTTTCTTCGAACTGTCTGATGTTTCCCTCCATAATCTCTCCAGACAGTTCTAATTCTACTTTCGGCTCGCTTGTCTCTCCTTGTTCCTCTTCTTTCTTGTGGGCTATGCACATCAGTTGATCATAGACAAACTTATCAAGAACCTCTTGCTCTTGACCAATCATTTTCTGGACACAAATGTAGGTTTCCATCATCTGGGAAGCAGTGTCAGCCTGCTCTAGTTCGCGTTCTGCTGCTCGCAGATCGAACTGGCTACTCACGTGCTTCTCAGCATCTTGCCCTGCATCATGGATCTCTGTGATAAAGTGATGTAGACGATTCAGCATTTGCTGTCATCTATTCGCAATTTGGCCACGTGTTCTGATTTCAGCACCTTCTTCCTCAGCGAAGAACGTGAGAGAGACAGGGAAGAGAAAGAAAGGAATAAAGCGAGTCAGGATGGAGAGGCACAGAATTCCAGAGGTACGGCATTTTCACAAAGTGTGTTCGCCTCACAATAAAAAATTACAGGACAATAATAAATTCCACGGCCACACCCGGTTTCAATCTGCAACAGCAAGAATAAATAAACAACAATTAAAGAAGAAACAGATTTCAAATTTCTCCTATTTCTAACTTCTGCTGTCTGTCCTTTGTGTGATGACGTCCCAACGAGAGTGCACAGATACCGCAGCCACAGCCAGTGTGATCAAGACACAACAACACAGGTGAGTATGCACAGCAACCACAGAACAGCCAGACAAGTGAGTAAGTCACCCAACACAATCAACAGCAATCAATTGTCAGCATCCTTTCCTCTACGGCTGTACCGTCTGCAGAGCCAATGCAGTCAGACACAAGGGCCGGTACGTGGCACTACAGCTTTCGTGAAGCTGTACCGCGTGCCAGCACACAAGTGCAAGTATCAACCCTCACTCACGGCAGCGTGCAAAGCATGCCACGCGTCACCCCTGGAATGCTAACGCAGCACATGTGCCACGTCAGTGTCAAGAGCCAGCACAGCCTTCAGGATGGATGCCACGTCAGCAATGCCTGGACTGCCAACTCATCCACCACTGGTATGCCACATCAGATCGAAGTAATGCCGTCGAAGTGTGGAGCGCCAAGTCAGCAGGTAGTCACGACACAGGTAAGTGCCATGTCAGACAATGCCCTGTCAATAGTAGGATGCCACGTCAGCACCCCTGCGCCATGACACGTAGGCAGCGTGCCATGTCAGCAGTCCCAATATCCACATTCTCTCGCTCTCTCATCTACCAGCGCCACATCAGCCTGCTGCCAACGATACTCTCGCCGGTATCTCAATGCCACATCAGCAACAAAGCGCCACGTAAGCAATGTCGCTGTCTTCCTCTTGAAAGTGTCCATGTCATTATCTTCAAGGGGGCTGCATGCAAGTGTGGTACTCAATGTCTAGACTCGCGATATTCATTGCTCGCGTTTATAAACGTGTTTCGTCCCATACACGTGCGGCACCTCCTACTTACCCGGGCGCCACGTGTCACCTGACAGCAGACTGCGACGAAGAAGGGATTGCTCTGATACCAAATTGTAATGAACCCAGGCTGTAAGATACTCGCCAGACGTCGAAATACAAGATAACTCAGATCTGAACAATGCCTCCAATAATCATGAATGTGATTTCTGATACAATGTCTCGTTACCAGTAGACGAAGAGAGTGGAGGAAGAATAGACACATTAGAGGGTGGAAGAGATAATAACCATCAATGACCACCAAGAGAGTAGCCCAACATTTCCCACTCCTTCTCCGGGCTTCCCCTCGCCTCCACGTCAACAAACAGTATCGAGTAACGAGTCTGACAGGTTCTGATCACATCAAAGTGCTGGCACAGTTCTCTCGTGAAGATGTTGGAGACAATCAACAGCGCACAGTATCGACATCAACCTCAGGTAAGTATCCCGATCCTCCTCAATCATCCACAGATCCCAATCTCCCTCCTTGTTGTGTCCAGTCACCCAATGTAGACAGCGTGGCCAATGCCACATCAGCGATGAAGACAGGTGGGATGCGCCACGTCAGCAGTGAAGACAGGTGGCATGTGCCACATCAGCAGAGGCTGGCGCTCAGCAGAGAAGGTGCCAGCATGCTGCTTCAGTCCCGCGTCGCCGTCCACAGTGCCAGCGCACAGCCAGCATCAAGCCAGCGTCAAGCCAGTGTCCAGCTAGCGTCAAGCCAGCGTCCAGCTAGCATCGAGCCAGCGTGAAGTCAGCATAGCAAGACCGGATGTTGACTCCCTGGAGGCAGGGTCTTATGTACTGATAGACCGAGTTGACCTGCCTCAGGTCTCCCATCCACGGTGGCCCAGATTGACTCACAGCCGAGGGCCTGGATCGCTTACAGTTGCAGACTTCCGCCTGGTCCGAATGCTGTCTTGGTACCTGCATACAAACAAGTGTGTGTGTCTGACCGGCCTGGGCTGGGTCCATATTGGCTTTGACTGTTGGGCCTCAGGGAGTTGACTTTGACTGTCGGCGCTCAGACCCTGGCACCACTTCTGGGGGTCTTTTGCCCCTTCGGCCTGAGGCAGGGTTGTGGCCTGGCCAGGCCCCTAGTCATTCCACGAGGCATATGAAGCGGGTCAATGCGGCCTATACTTTCCAGACGTGGGCACCGTACTGACACCAACACAAAATGCAGAAATAAAAAACAAACCAAACTGAAAAAAACTGGACTGAGAACACACAAAATGCACACACGCCTGGACTCAGAACAGACAGAATATACCAGTTGGCCTAGCTCAGGTAGTCCACCCATTGAATTGTTGAAATACAGACCCAGGTTCGAATCCGGCTGCAATCAGCTGAAGAGAATAAAATAATTTTGAATTACCTGGTGCCATTCAGCTCAATGATGATATCCCAAGGCCGTCACCCTTTTGAAAGGCATTCCACGATGCAGACCCCAAATTCGAATTCCAGGGTCAAGGTCTCAGGCCAGACGAGGGCAAGTCGGTCGGTCAGTTCTGAACCCTTTTGAAAGGTCACAGTCAAGTACCTTAGGAGTCAAGTCCAACAGGCACCAGGTGAACAGGCACATCCCAGWSKMAWAGGYWGCACAGACGAGGGCAAGTCGGTCGGTCAGTTCTGAACCCTTTTGAAAGGTCACAGTCAAGTACCTTAGGAGTCAAGTCCAACAGGCACCAGGTGAACAGCCACATCCCAGAGGCAAAGGTTGCACTCTATAAGCAAAAGTCACGTCTCATATTGAAAAGTCATATCCCATGGGCAAAGGACACTTCCCCATGCAAAAGTCGTGTTCCAGAGGCAAGAGTCACAACCCACTGTCGAAAGTCATTTTCCACAGCGAAAAGTCGTGACTCATAGTCCCAAGCAGCAGCACACCAATGAAATCCTGGAAAGCACCAGGCCTTGGCATTCTGAAGTAAACAGGCTGTGGGCATGTGGTATCAGGTCCAAGTCAAGCCAAGGAAGCAGAGGCTGGGACGAGTTGAGGCTCAGTCCAAGTCAATATAAGGACTGGCCGGCCACACTTGAAGGCAGATGCTCATTCGTTAGAAGTGCGGAACTGCTGCTGAAGCGCTTGTGCGCTAGCTGTGAGAGCCGTGCGCGAGAGCCCTGCTGGGCAGCGCTGTGCTGAGGGGGAAGGCGTCCATAGCTGCATAGCTAGTAGTAGAGGCTGCTAAGTAGCGGATGTATTCAGCGCGCGCGCGCGCGCGCTCTAGAGAGAGAGAGAGAGAGAGAGAGAGAGAGAGAGAGAGAGAGAGAGAGCATGCATGAAGAAGACCAGGAGAGACAGAGAGAGAGAGAGAGTGAGCCAGGGAGAGAAGAGAGTCACCTACCTTAGATGAGGATGCTGGTATTGGGTTGCAGAACCCAGCGGTGTCGAGCGGTTGGTGAGTGGATCTCCGAAACTGCTTAATGTGATAATTTGTTGGAATTTCTAAGCTGCGCATATCTGGAGTTTGCATCTCTGGACTCCAGTGTGGATTTCGTGTGATCTCTCAATGTGTGTGTGTGTGTGCTCGAGGTGTCGAGCAGTGAGGCTCAATGCACTTTGGTATAAATAAATAAATAAATGAATAAAAGGAACAGATCATATTCACATTAAACTTGATTAAACTTTAAAGCACAAGAATATCAATAGACTGAACTGAGAACAGACAAACCACACACATCTGGACTTGGAACAGACAAAATACACTCACGCCAATCTGGGAACCCGCCCTCCAAGGCCCTCAAAACCAGCTGGGGCTTGGCAAAGGTCTGCGTAGCCGAGGGCTGCCCCTAGGACATGTCCAGCCTCCTAGCCTGGTGTGGGAGGCCCTCGGCATGCCTCACATACACACACACGCACACACACACACACACACACACACACACACACACACACACACACACACACACACACACACACACAGACTGTTTCGTCGGACTTTCACCGATTCATCAGGAGGGGTTCAACCTCCTGATGAGTCGGTGAAAGTCCAAAGCAACAGTCTGGTACAGTCATGCTTTTTTTGAGTGTGTAGCGAATATGACAACACACACACACACACACATACGGGTGACTGCGGGAGGGGATGGAAACAGGGGGTCGCTGGACTCGGAAGCCGGTGAAGGGTGTTTCTTGATTGAAACCCACTGTACTACTAATACACTTGTTTTGCCTGTTTTACTTTCTTTCCTTTTTTCGTTTTCCTTTTTTTCTTTTTCCTTTTTTTCTTTCCTTTCTTTCTTTTTTTCCTTTTTTTCCTTTTTTCTGACGCGTGGCGCATGTTTTTGCCAAAAAGCGGGATACAGAAACTGAGGGAGGGCCGTTCCAACTCCGGTAAGCAACCTGATCGGCGTGATCGAACTAAGGGGAGTAACTCGCTGCCCGACGGAAAGACCTCCACGCAGTAAACAAGAACCAGGAGAACCCCTCTGTTAGGCTGTGAAAACTCAGACTTGAATCTGGCGGCGCTTCCTTACTATACTTTTTTCTTTTTTCTTTTTTTTTTCCCTTTTTTTGTGACCATTAGATTAGTACATCTGCTGAATGGGAGAGGGCGATGACTTCCATCAGAAGAGCACTATTTGGGGGTAGAACGGGAACTATATTAGGCACGGCATGTACGAGACTATTCATCGGACCACCGTGTAGCAACTGGGTCTGACATCGGTTGTGACGCGGTACGATCCGGTTTTGCTTCGCGGCGATTGTTGCTTTGCGGAAGGACAGGCGGGTTACATTCGGTATGGATTTTGTTGCCGACTGGGACGATGAGGAGGAATTGCAGGACGCGGAGGAAGTGGTAACGCCCCGGGAGTAACTTCCCCTCGGGTCCTGACTTTTGCTTTCGATCCTAAATCGTCGAGTCGCGCCTCAGCCAAACGCCATGCAGCCTGATGCGACCTACTCTGCATCCCCCGGTATGCCATGCGTGCTCTCTGCTATGCAAGCGGAAGGACAGGCGTGTTACGTTCGGTATGGATTTTGTCACCGACTGGGACGATGAGGAGGAATTGCAGGACGCGGAGGAAGTGGTAACACCCTGGGAGTAACTTCCCCTCGGGTCCTGACTTTTGCTTTCGATCCTAAATCGCCGAGTCACGCCTCAGCCAAACGCCATGCAGCCTGATGCGACCTACCCTGCGTCCCCCGCTATGCCATGCGTGCTCTCTGCTATGCAAGCGCTGTGCCCCGTCCTTGCTTCTCTCCTGCTTCTCACCCTCCTGCCAAATCTCGCCATCGCCAGTCTACTCCACGCTGCCTGCCTCTCTGAGCGAGTGTACTTGTGCTCCTCATCCAAGCACTTCACAGCCCTTATTGGTGGCACCATCTGCTTCTTGACCTTGCTTCTCACAAGCTGCTGCTGCCTTCTCTACGCGCTGGGCGCTGCTTGCTGGCGGAGATACTAATCCTGCACCGAAGAGAAAACTAAGGAGGATCATGGAGTATAGGACAACAGCGGAGACTTCGTCGTGCGCCTTTCTTTCGTTCCTCTCGTTTCTCTCGTTCCTGTCCTTTCTCTGCTTCATCTATTCCCTTCCCTGTCTCCCTCCACCCCCCCATGAGTTCACATCCACCATCCCCCCTCCTCT
>BFEA01000375.1:615293-627591 GCA_003427395.1 Chara braunii
CACACACACACACACACAGAGAGAGAGAGAGAGAGAGAGAGAGAGAGAGAGAGAGAGAGAGAGAGAGAGAGAGAGAGAGAGAGAGAGAGGACAGGCAGACATTGTCCTGGTCATTTCAGTGCTATTACCTTTGTGGATAATTCATGGACCCTATGGGATAATGGGGGTAGGGTGCATGCAGTGGGAAATATTAACTCCTATCACCAGGCGGTGGAATCTCATTTGGTTTGGCTGGTTGACCAGTATGTGGATGTGCACTCACAAGCTCTACAGCCTCCGGAGGGCAATCCGGCTGAACCTCCCCCGTCCCCTGTACATGGCCAAGCAGCGTCCCTTCCCTGTGTAGATCGGTCGGATACTACCACAGATAGTGAAGGGGCCTCTCCAGAGGATGGTGGATGTGCCATGCCTTTGTGACTCCACACAGCTTCAGTTCGGTTAGCATGCACACAGCATAGTCTTTGCTCCGAACACTTTGTAGGGATGGTCATGTACACGGCATAGTCTTTTCTCCGAACACTTTGAAAGGATGGTCACTGCCAGCCTCTGTCGAAAACTGCGACCCATTGTCTTGTGCGCATCCCCCCCCCCACCGGCCCTGATTACTTGCCCAGCATTCACTTGTGGCCTTGACATGCCATGCTTACATAATTGTGGACGTCAGCTTTTTTTCCTGCTGACATGTCAGCAACATGCCATGTGTCGTCAATATTTCCGGGAGCTGTCATAGAAAGTATGAGTCTGTGCTGCCTGTACTATCCCTGATGCCATCACCCACCACATCCTCTCTAGCATGTCGCGCATGCAGCGTTGGGCTTACACCTGCTGCAATGACAGTTGGATCTCCTTCATCCTCGCCGGACGAACAACCAACACAGCCCTGAGGAGGAAAATAGACTAGCATATGTCCCCCCTACAGAGTGCTGTACTGATAGGTTATCACCACCAGGGCAAGATGTTGCAGACCAAATCCTGCAACATCTAAACACCCTTTCTTTGGATCAGTTACCGTCGTCTTTTGTCCATAGAGAGGAAATAATGACTGCGGAAACCCAAGAAACCTGCTCAAATGCCGCTATGTGATGGCCCACCTGAGATTCGACTGGTAGCATGTCATTAGCAAGTCTTTTGTCATGAGAATTATGAGGGCATAGTACAGTACTCCATACAAGTTTTTGTTTTTATACGTATGATGACAGTCAACATTGCACTCATGTACAGCACCCTGACATGTCATGTCCAATTTGTAGACAGGGGTTGGAATGGCAATGTCTATACAATTGTGGTGGGCGTGCATGTGTTCCTAGCATGTAGGAGCCACGTAGCCTGTGACATCTGTCTATCCCGTGCCATTCTATGCACCAACTGCAACTGCGAGAATTCTATGTGGTGCTTCCTCAGTCCAGACCTGAACCAGTCCTGTCTGGTCTGTACCTTAGGTAACGGCTTCTCCTCAACTCAAAATCTTCTGCAACCCGAACACTGACTGGCCTCTCACGTCATTTTAGAGTAGTATGCTCCAGCGGTGAGTATTGAGAACCCTCTGAAGTTTGTCATTCCTCTGTTTTGTTCTTTGCCACTCCGCTTCCCTCCTCCACCCGCCTCCCTCCCGCCTCTCGCTTTATAGAACTCCACCTCCTACGTCTTCCTTCCTCTTTCCCCCTGTACTAGAATGAACATCATCAAGAGAACAGACAAAATACAAGCTGAAGAGCTGAAGAAAAATGTACAGGAGTATAACCCCCTTTACTCTGCCTCCTATCGCAATGTGCAAGTCTGCCATTAAGGCACACAGGGATGTGGACAGCTGGTGGTCAACCACAATCAGTGTGGCCAGCCTTGTACGTGAGAGGCATAATACAAGGGGATCGTTAAAGAACAAATGAAAAAGGTACCTCAATACACAATTCTATTGCCGCAGGTAGATATAGAGAAGACCTTTTAAACAGGTGGAACAAGTCGCCCAAGTTGTGCCATGATGTGTCGCAAGTTACCCCTGTGAGACTCACGGCCTTTTGGAAATACTTGAAGAAATTGGTGGTTGTTAAACACACTGGACTGCTTTGGCTTGTTGTTCATTGAGCTCTCCCCACTGCATCTGGGCTACCGCAAGTTGCATAAAGATTCGCCTTTTTGTCATGCTTGTCGGCGCTCTTGCGAGCGCTGGAAAAAAAAAATTTAAAAATTAAAAAATAAAGTGCCTCACGCACGTACACCAAAAAGTGCTTTCATAACGCACAAGCCATTCACACCCGCCCCCTAGGGACGACGCATGTTAAGATTTATACAGACACTGCCTGTGCACCGCCCAAGGGGTCTACGTCCAATGGTTGTAGTATGCTGGATAGGGCCATAGGGAGGGTCTGGGGATCAGGGTCTCATCTGGACTCCACCATGGGACCGGGGGGGTGGGGGAGGGGAGGGATAGGTTAGGGTAGATTAAAGGGGAAGGGTTTACCAACTTTACTGCCTAGACCGTCGTAACCAAAAAACTGCCAAAACCGTTGAAACCGGTGATACCTCTGTGTGGCCAGTTGGACCCTCCGATCTGTCAGTCTCACCAGTATGTACTAGTACATGTGGGTGCCATGGTCGACCCTGGGTACAGCTAGCATGTTTCCCGTCACTATGGCACCCATACAAGAGTCCACACAGAGCGAACTTAGGCTGTGGTAGGGACCATCTCGGCGGGGGATAATCCTACACACACACTGGGTGTTCTTATGGGGTATCTCACTATGCCTGCGGGTGGTGCTTCACCCAGGTTGGGGTCCGTGGGAATTCTCATTGGGGGAATTAGTCGGGAACCCCCTGAGGCCTGGCCACCACCCTCTGGTTTGTGGTTTTGTAGGCCTCCGACGTGGAGGCTCTCCAAGTTTCTTCAGACCTCTGGGGGATGGGCTCGGTGCTTTCTTGCTGTTGGAGTCCTCTGTCTTAGGTAAGTTGCTTTTTGCCCTTCGCCCTTTTATGGATTAAAATTATCATTAAATAAATATATGTATATGTATATATGTATCTGTGCAAGTATGCCGCTTCGGCGGCAGACGGGTGCGTGGGCACTTTGCGCTGAACCGCCCAAACATGGCTAACCTGAGTATTAAAAAAAAAAGGAAAATCCGCCAGGGTGCACGAGACCATCGAAATAAAAGGAGGATAATCCGGACGAGTGCGTGCGCCGTGCCCGAGAGAGAGAGAGAGAGAGAGAGAGAGAGAGAGAGAGAGAGAGAGAGAGAGAGAGCTGCCACCCAGCTGAATTTCAATGCAGGGAAGCAGGAAAAGATGGCCATTTCTGTTTTGTCCAAGTAACGGCAGTCTCAGCTTATGGGAATGGGCTCAACAGGAGGGGCAACCAGAAAAAGTCCCCACCAGTAGTGGCATATCCAATATGTATCACCCGAGGTCCAACGGACCACGTATTTAGAAATCAAATGCACTAGGGGCACATGCAAAAGATACCTCTGCAACCCATGAGTGGAAACTTGGCTAAGCCCCCCGCCTGTCAGGAGGATATTATGCTATACCCCTCTGTTTTTGGGGGGGTTGGAAAAATAAGCCAACTTTCAGGGCCATTTGACACATTGCTGCAATGAAAAAAGCAAAAATAAAAGTGCCTATGCGTCTGGAAAAATAAGCCAACTTTCAGGGGCATTTGACACATTGCTGCAATGAAAAAAGCAAAAATAAAAGTGCCTATGCGTCAATATCACTCACCGTTGCGCATGAGGCCAAGATAGATTCAAGTTTTTTATCAGACCCCATAATTATCCACCATGTTTCTGTGGCTTTCACTCAGTGCAATTGTTTGCCGCATGACACAAGTCTACTCTACCGTCCAGCAGTGCCATTGGCCCTGGCGATGGTGGCTTCGCTGTGTCACCAGTGTGTTAGTGAGTGAGAGCAATCTATACTGGGGTGGGGCTAGGGACTTGTTTTTGATTCGCTTCAGCAGCCTACTCGCCCTAGGGTAGGCCCAGGGTAGTAGGTCCTCTAGTCAGTTGGCCAGAGGCTCCTGTCCATTGGTGGGGAGCCTCACCTGCTGGTAATCAGACCCATCATGGAGCGATCCATGGCGGGCTGGGCTACGGACTTCACTCTGATTACTTTCAGCAACCTACCGCCCCTAGGGTTGCCCCAGAGTAGTAGGGTTGCAGTCCTTTGCCCAGGGCCTCCAGTCCATTGATGACGATCCCAAGTTCACTAATCACCCCCCCAGGGCGGCCCAGCCCGAAACATCACTCCTACCAGGTCACTCGGACTTAGATTTGAATACACATCTGGCAATCGGACCCAACCGCCAGATGGGACGAGCCCAACCTGAAACAACACTCCTGCCAGGTCACACCCCCTCGGATCTAAATAGTAAATATGCATTCAGTTTGGAGCAAAGAAAAAAAGAAAAAAGTTCAAAAAACCTAAAATCATAGTCCGATTCATCTCTGTTTATTTTTCTTTTTTTTTCCTCTGATGCAAGGAACATACCTGATTTCTCTTCTCGGAGACTAAAACCTTATAACCCCCCCGTACCTTACCATATATTGGCCACAGGCCCTGCACACCAAGGATTCAGGATGTATGTGGCTGTTGTGCGAAGCCAGCCCTGGCCTCAAATTGACCGGTGGGCTTATTTTTTTGTGGCCGGGAAAGGTACTGGCGGTTTAACAAACGAAGATCCACCACTGCATCAAGGCAGATTAGCAAAGGAAAGTGGTAAGGAAGGAAGAACCGGGCACCTTCAGTTCGCAAAAACCTGGGGCAGAAATCATCAGTTAGCAATGGTGGAAGCTGGTACTAGACTGAGAGTATTGAAATCAACTGCTTCTCAAAACCCCCTTTTCAAAACCACCAGTACATTTCAACTGTTTTCTTTTCAAACACATGCCAACCAACACAGATAGTTGCCGATGGGTTCAATCCCCCCATCGGTGTGCGTGTCTATGTGTGTGTGTCCCATCTACTAGACTAGAGTTACCGCAGCTGCTACTCCCATCTACTATTCCCGCCCCCATCCAGTAGCACCAGTGGCCAGCACTCACACACACACACACACACACACACACACACACACACACACACGCACACCGATGGGGGGAACAAGCCAACTATCTGTGTTGGTTGGCATGTGTTGGTTAGCACCAAGTGTCGCCAGGTGGTCAGTGGGGATTGAACCCACTATCTAAAATGCAACTTGCATGCCTAACCAACTGAGTTTGGCTGCCTGCTCTGGAAGCCTTTATCGGCTCCTAGTTGAGGTGCTCCGAATTTTGCACAGCCCCCAGGGTGAAGTCCTCCTAGCGGGGGTCTAGGTTAGTTTTCAAGTACTTTCCAACGTCCCCACAAGTGCACCTGTGAGATGTTCAGCTCTCGAGGCGCCCGTGCCCATTCGAAACCAAAAACCCAACCCTGCTAGTGGGGAATAACCCCAGGACCCCACCCTTACCCCCCTCGGACAGAGACCAAAGCGGTATAAACACTGCACAATTGGGTCATCGCTCCACTAAGTCGTTGGGTCATCGCTCCACTAACTCTGCAAATCTACTCGAGATAGAGCGCACAGACCATATGCAGTGGAGGAACCTGTAAAGGACCAGTACATGGCCCCAGCCAGATTAAGATGAAAATTGCAATGCCTCTCCTAGAATTTTGAAGGCTCAGGATGAGGACATCCACACGACCAGTAGGAAAAAAAGTTATCCTATGCCGTGTGGTGGCACTAGGCCCAGCCCTGAACACAAAAAAAAAAAAAAATCCACCTGCCCCCAGTCGGGCCCTGTCCCAAGTCCCCCAAGTTATACGTTTTTTTTGCTACTTTTTGAACAGGAGGCTCATTCGAATTCTCCAGATGTACTGGTGGTTTAAGGGAACTCCAAATCCTAGGAAGTGGGGATGGCCGAGAGAAAACACTTCTCTCAGAAGACGGGACAAAGAATGGTGGCCATTTTTGGAAATTATACCCTTCACAAAAGGGACGCCGTATAGTACTAGAGAAGAATCGCCTTACCAGGAGTTCATGCTATCTCAGAGCAATCCATAACTCTTGGAGGGCAAAAATTGTTGGCTTACTTTGGCAGTTATTGCACCTCAGTGTACCTACACCCAGTTGTGTGAGGAGAAAGGGATGAGAATAGATACAACTCGCAAGACAGGTGGCACTGCAGAGGATGCGGAAACAGAAAGGGAAGTGGTGGGAATGTTATGTTGCACGAATGCCATGGGATTGGCTACTACTGTTAGCTTTGCATGATAATTTGGGATGGGGTAATAAATTGTCTTGGTGGGAAGTTCTTACAGCAAGACGAGAGACTACAAGAAGAGACCAGGGTCTGATCAGATAGTCCCGCAGACAAGAGCAATCCTGCTCTAAGTACTTTGGACGAACAGAAACAGAATCAGAATCAGGTTCACACAGGAAAAGCTACAAGGGAAGGGATTGAAATTACGAGTGAAGGGATTGAAAACCAAAGCTCAATAATTGTTGAGAAAAATTATTTGTGCCGAATTCAGGGACCATGTGATGCAAGGGAGGGATACACCTCAGGGGGCATAGAGGACTTGAAGAGAGAGTGGAGTTGGAACGAGTGGTTAGCTGCAGTAAGTCCGGAAGCGAACTTGAGCAAGTTCGGGGAATGGCTGTTCACAAAAGAGCAGGTTCCATAGAAATCACTGTTTTGGTAAAGAAGAGCAGGCTTAGCAGGGTAGAAATATATATAGTACCTCATAGTTAATGCTACTAAAGGGGCCTCGCTGCACTACTCTCGACATGCACAAAAAGACAATCATGGCGGTGCATCTTTCCATATTCTAGCGGAAGATTCACTCTCATTTTGCACATTTCGAGAGTAGTGCAGCGAGGCCCAAGGAGTCAGTTTTTACCCCAATGGTTCCTCGCACTAGGAGAATCAGTGCCATTGGGGAAGTCCCGTGACATGCTGCCAAAAAGAGGGGGGGGGGGGGGAGGAATACTTTTATATGTCAGAATACATTAGGAAGGAGAACTCTACACAGTCTTAGAGTCCCCAGCCTGCGACTGCCCTTTCTTGTAGAGTCCTGGTACGTCTACGAGGAGCACTACGCCAGAATTTGGAGAGTGAACCTGGAGTCTGGGCGGACAAAAGGGATTTCAGCTGTCTTTTCGTGCTCTAGAGTAAGTGGAGCAAACCGACGTTTTTTCAATGGTCTGACAGACATACACGCGCTCTACAAAATTATGTATAGTGTAGAGTAGGGGAGCGAGTCCCTTAGCTTCGGCAGAACTGGTGGTATGCCTACATCGCAGAAAGCATTCATTGGATTGGGCCTCTCGCTCGACTACTCACCACATCTGCAAAATGAGAATGGATCTTCTGCTATAACATTTTGTACAGTGTAGAGTAGTGTAGCGAGTCCCTTAGTTTCAGCAGAACTGGTAAATGCCTGCATCACAGAAATCATTCATTGGGCCTCGCTCCACTACTCACCAAATCAAATTGATAATGAATCTTCTGCTAGAACATGGCAAGGTACACGGCCTTACTTTTTTACTTTCGTACACGTGGAGAGTAGTCGAGCGAGGCCCATTACTTCACGGGACTGACTACCTGCCCAAAGTGTTCCTTTTCCTTGGACCATTTCTCGATCCATCCGTTTCATCCTTGCACAGGGGCAATGCTAAAAATCTTCTGTACCGTTCCAATTTCGTGGATGTCTCGAAAGACCTACCTTGATCTATCATTCCTACTTTTTCTTTTTCCCTGATTCTGCAATTGCCTCGTTTGTGTGACAGGCTCCACTTTCACCCCAGTTCAATTAGTCGTATAGTCTAGTCTGGAAAAAAAACAGCAACAAAAGTGTGACTTCCCGTTGTTTGCAGCAAATGGAAACGCCGTCGTAGACCCGAGATTTTCAGTAAGGATTTTTCGTGTTATGCATTTACACTTCAAAAAAAAAAAAAAAAAAAAACTCGATGCAGGGGCTACGTCCCACTTGCACGTGATCATGATTTTTAACCGTAAATTCCACAGATCCATGGACGGGAATGACGAACACACGCAAAAAACAAAAACAAAACAAACAAAAAAAGAAAAAAAGAAAAAACGCACGTGGAACCTAGCCCTAGAGGGCAATATACCAGAGAGAAATGTCCAGAGAAAACGTCCATCCCACACAGAAAAGTCTAAAGAAAACATGCGTACATACATACATACATACATCGGGTGTGCCGATCCCGGGGGTGGACTCCCGTTGGGAGGATAACTTCATCCTCACAGGGACCGCTGCTTGGAGAACGAGACCCCGGCTGCAATATGGACATGCAGAAGAAACCATCAGAGGCGCCATATTATGGACCCTCTGGAACCTCAGAAATGCCGGGGTTAGGAGAGAGGAGCGTTTGACACCGCCGACGGGCAGAGCTGAGATTAAATATTCCATCAAACAGGCCATTTCGGCAGATTGGGAATATCGTGTTCAGGAAAAGGGCTATTCGGCCAAGGCCGTAAAGTGGTTTGGGAGCAGATGGGGATCCTTTTCGGGTTTGATCACCATGGACACACCGTTGGACGGTTCACCACTATTGCGATTTTCTGCTTTCTTTGTTTGAGTTTTGATTGTTTTGTTTAGCCTTGTACCAGACTAGGACTTCCTGTAGTAATTTTTTTGGTCCTTTCTTAGACTTCCTTTTGCAACATGGTCTTAGGCTCAGTAGACTCCTAGCTGTTGTTTTTTTGTCAAATTGTAGTCTTCTTAGTCAAAACCATTCAAGGACAAACTTTGGCTGTGGTCGGGATGGGTTTGGCCGGGACTGCCTCGCTCAGCCTATGTGGCCACGGGACAGATGTAAGAGACCGGACCCGTTTTCGCGCAATTATAATCTTCTCTTATCTATAAAAAAAAAAGAAAAAAAAAAACCAGAGGGAGGAAAAGTCTAAAGACAACATGCGTAAATGGGCCTCGCGCTCCACTACTCTCGAAATGCACAAAAGACAAAAATCATGGCCGTGTATCTTTCCATGTTCTAGCCGGAGATTCACTCTGAGACTCGTTTACCACATTTCGAGAGTAGTGGAACGAGGCCCTATAGCAGGAAACGAGCGGAGGTAGTCCGAGACACGGTTCACCAGGGGTGAGGTCCCACTAGCAAAGAGGGTTGGATAAATATCCTGAATCTGGACGTGTTTTCAGCAGAGATGCGGAAAAGAAGTTCAATCTCATCATTCTGCACCTTTCCACAAACAAGTCCAGATTCAGATGTTCAATCCAATCCTCTTTGCTAGTGGGGACCTCGCCCCAGGGTTTAGGTCCCACTTGGGAGGATCCTCCATTTCTTTCCTTTTTCTTTTATTTGGATCATTTCTCGATTTATGTGTGTCATCCTTGCGGCGCAGGGACCATCATGCTAATTACCCTTCTCTGTATCGTTCTCGGTTTATGCGTGTCATCCTTGCGCAGGGGCCATGCTAATCTTCTCTGAATTGTTCCACTTTTAACGGATGTCCCGAGCATCCTCCACTTCGCCGACCATAGATTACAAAGATCAATAGCCAAAAATAAAGATTACGGTCAACTGGGCCTTGGCCTTGGATCATTGCTCTCGCTCTCGGACTTCCGCCTGCTTCCCCAACATATCCGCCGTCAATTTTTCTCGTAATCGTTTTTTTTTTTGTTTCTTTTTTTGGAACCATTTCTCGATTTATGCGTGTCATCCTTGCGCGCAGGGGCCATACTAATCTTCATTCTCTGTATCGTTCCAATTTTAACGGATGTCCCGAAGGACTCTGATAATTGTTGTCGTATCGGTAATTTCACAACGCTGTTTCCGAGAATCAATCATCAAAAAATATTTCTTCCGTTCCGTAACTTCCGGCCTCTGAGTCAATGCACTCAACTCAGCAGTCGTGTAAAATATGGCGAGTGTATAATCAGCTAGAAGCTGGAATGATACACTTGCTATATTTTTCCTTGGGTCTTTTTCACTTTCTTTTTTCCCTTGGGGGGTCTTTCTCACATTTGTTTCCTCCTTGGTTTCCCTTCCGCGGGACGTCCGTTAAAATTGGAACGATACAGAGAAAGAGAAGATTAGCATGGCCCCTGCGCAAGGATGACACGCATAAATCGAGATATGGTCCAAAATTCTCCGACATTAAGTAAAATTGGAACAATACAGAGTAGATTAGCATGACCCCTGCGCAAGGGTGACACGCACGCACGCATAAATCGAGAAATCGTACAAAATTTTCCGTCTTTTCGTTCGGATGCAGTGGAAGAAGTGAGGTCCTTGCTCATCATGCATCGACGAACTCAACTTTTTTTTTCGACGTACGTCAGGCATGAACTCGCGTATTCGGGATTTCTGACAGACAGGTGGTTCTCATACGGACAACACCGAAAAGACCAAACAACATACATTAAACTTGAGAAAAACGTTCGTATTTGACGACACTTTGATCGCTTGAACTTGCGCTCACGATTGTCTTCCAGGCTCTCCAAAAATAGAAACTACGTCAAATCATAATTCAGAGCGAAGGACAACCAAAGGATATTATAAACTACCTCCTTGAGTATCCGACGACGAAGGCGGCCACGAGGGATATTCCCGACGGTCTGAAGCGAGGGTGCACCACCAGTACTTGGTCCAGCTATGGGCCGCGGGAAAAAATAGAGTAAGAACATTTCTAGTTGGATGAATTTGGCCACTCCTGTAGTGGCCCGTACGTTTCATAAAATCGTGGCGCGTTAACGGGCACGACGCGCCACGATTTTGGGAAGTACTGGTAGTTATGATTGGAAAAGAGAGAGTACACTCACAATACGGGCCCTTAAGAGGAGTGCGTCTATACGACGAAATCGAAAGAAGAAGTCCAACGCCAACGTCATGGGTTACCTGTCAATTGAGCTTCTTAAGCCGTAGCGTGCATTAGCAAACGAAATAGTTTTTCTTCTTCAAACGGAACAGTCGTGTTCACAGCACCACGATAGGGGCACACCTGCATCCTCTCTCACAGACAACACGAACTAAGAAACGTCAGAAGCGGGGGCAGGGGGGGGAAACACCGAGGTAACACCAGCTGCAAAGCAGAACCTCGCAACGCACGCATCCGCACCTTTCCAAAAGGGGACACATCGTACGTATGTAGAGACTGAGGCACGGGGAGGAGGGGGGGGGAGGGGGGGAGAGAGAGAGTTGAGGGCAATTGATTTGCGGGATAGCAAACCCACCTGTTCCAGAAGCTCTTGTTGCATCGCCAACAGCCGTTGATTCTGTTCGCGTAAAGATTCAGCCTGGCTGCGAGTGACAGGTGAAGACGGGGAAGCAGGCGTAGCCTTAGGCGGGATGCCTCGGGATGGGCCTCTCCCTGCTCCGGCATTCTCCATGCCTGCAGCGATGACGTGGAGACGAGAACGATTCCCCACACAGTCCCGGAAGAAGCCACTCCCTCGTTTGCTTCCGCGTGACCGAACTCTGCGCAGTCGAGACGAACCCACACCCTTCAGATGCGTGCCGCACAAATCCTGCCGCGCGTTATCTTCAATTCCCGGCGATGTCACGTGAGCGGCCAGCAGGACAGCCTTATGCGCGCCGGCGGAATTCACGTGTAGCCCGGTACCCACTCTCATCGCGCTGTGCGACGTCCCCGGCGACGTGGCCAATGCCACTGCTTTGTCGGTCAAACCTTGACATCCCGGTAGCTGAAGCACGGACCCCAGGAACGCTCGTTCCACCGCCATTTCGACAAAATTCCTCAGCCCTCGCCACTCCTTTACCCTCGGCCCTCCTTAACCGTCGGCCCTCCTTAACCCCCGCGTCAAACCCCTGCAGACACCACCGACCGATCAGTTCATTAATTCAAATTCATTCAAATTCATTCAAATTCATTCAAATTAAGAAACAAATCATCAGTCTACTGTTCAACTTTTTATTTATTCAGTGAAGTGATTTGGCAACTCCCACTTCAATATCCGATTCATCCCCACTCACACAACTTACAGTACTTGCTGAATGACACGCGACAGTTTCCCGTCATGGAGCTCCCAAATTTGCAAGTCGATCATCTGCAGGGAAGACGAACAAGCACGACGCAGGAGCACGTTGTGGCCTAAAAGCTCACATGCACTAGATTAACTACCTCGCACATAGCCCCCTTGGCCTACAGTCCCTCAAGTTGGATGGATCTGTTATGTGGACTTCACCGCGAGATGTCAATCCAACTTCGCCGGAAAGATAACGATTCGTTCGCGCAATTCACCGGAGCACGACAGACCACCGCCTCTCTCTCTCTCTCTCTCTCTCTCTCTCTCTCTCTCTCTCTCTCTCTCTCTCTCTCTC
>BFEA01000375.1:627996-639004 GCA_003427395.1 Chara braunii
TCTCTCTCTCTCTCTCTCTCTCTCTCTCTCTCTCTCTCTCTCTCTCTCTCACACACACACACACACACACACACAGGGAGTGTATCGGACCTGCCTCCTCTTGCTGAATCCTACCTCTTCTCAGCACGTGCGTGCACGCTACCGTATTGC
This sequence comes from Chara braunii, assembly GCA_003427395.1. Taxonomy (NCBI): domain Eukaryota; kingdom Viridiplantae; phylum Streptophyta; class Charophyceae; order Charales; family Characeae; genus Chara; species Chara braunii. Next base: position 628,147 of record BFEA01000375.1, read on the forward strand.
CCCACGTGGCACCGAGGTCGCCCACCGCCGAGATGAGCCCTTCGGCGCGAGCATGCGCTGTGCCGATGAGAACGCAGATGTCTCTTGCTCGACTATTTACCTCCATGCATTCACACCGCGCACTTTTCTCTCGCCGTTCGTGGACAACGCCCACTAGAGGAGTGGAAGATTAAAAAAAAAAAAAAGCAACGACAACAATAACCACACGACAACAGCGACCGCGATCGAGCAAGACAAAACGGAACAGAAACCGAAAATCAAATAAATGAGGACGAGCACGCAGAAACCGAAAATCAAATAAATGGGGACGAGCACCCAAAAAGCGAAAGCGAGAGAACTTTCAACCGCCACGGTTTTCATATCTCCCCGCCTTCTTCACTTTTCCAGGGCCGGACCTCCTCCCGCCATCCGCTTTTACCAGTAACTACGTAGTGGCGGCCTCCCCTTTACCGCACCACGTGGCGTCACCTGCTACGTTATTGCCCCGCTTCACTGCGCGAATCGCGGCATGCAAAAATGTCCGCTCCGCCCTCCGGGTCCATCCCGCCATTCCCTTTGCGTTCCCGCTCGCCTGGGACTCGCGTTCCTCGTTTCTGCCCGTGGATCACGAGGAATCCAAGGGGGGCCCGGGGGCCAAGTCCCACTTACCAGAATTCTCAATTCCCGACCTTCTATCAGCAAGATCGACGGCCACAAATGAACAATCAGGCATAAGTGGGACTTGGACCCGGGACCTCTGCTCCCTCAAGAACCGGGCGACCTGGGACTGCTGTCGGACCAGCGATCCCCACGACTTGCCACTGTAAAGCCGAAGAGGCGCCCACCGAAAAAGCAGTAGACGGAAAAGTAACCCAAAAAGAAAAAAGGGAAAAAAAAGAGTAACCCATTTCTAGGTAGACCCAACAGGCTTTGCCTTGGAATTTATTGGCTTCGCATTTACATACAGCTTGATGTCGGAAATGTTTCCCTTCTCTGATCGGCGGTGGGAGCCGTGGAACCTCACATATCGTCCTTGCCACGCTGGTGGTCGTTCTCTGCACCACACTGCAAATCTGCATCTCCACACACCGACCGTTTTTAGCCGGTGGAGTCGATAGTGTAGCTTACCACTGGCCTGGCCATTCAGACGAGGGAGCAGAAAATAGATCTTGAGAAGCCCTTATTCTATACGAATACAACATGCGGGGTATGTTGTATTCGCATGTTGTATTCGAGAACAGGGTGTGTTGTATTCGAATACGGGATGTCTTGTATTCGAATGTGGGTATGTTGTATGATTTGTATTCGAATACAACATACGTACCTTATACAACTAGTGTCTGGTTACTTCTGGTACCAGTACTGTCCTACCCCAGTTGTTTTCATATTTGCTCCTTCATTTCGACAGGACCCTTGGCACAAGTTGTCTGTATTGCAACATTGTACAACCTTTTTCTTTCGGAAAAATTGCTTTATACCCCTCGAAGTTGAGATGTATGCCAAATTCCCCTAAAAGATGCAGGAAGAGTGGAATGTCCTTTTGGCCTGAATTCTCTGTGATATGCCCCTGTCAGGGTGGGGTGCAAATTTGCAATCTGCACCTCTCCATTGGGGCCTGGGCCTGTACCCTGTTTTACCCGGTTTGCCCTTTCTAAGAGGTGGCGAACGTTGCAGATTACCCAGGCCCTAGCCGTGGTGATTTGCGACTCTGCATTAAAACTTTCGAAATGAGTGTACGTCCCTCACGGTTCGCAAGCTCATCTTCGACCCGGTAAGTTAGTCCATCCCGCCCTCCTCCTCCCTCACCATTCTTCCAAGGTCTCCTCCCTCTGTGTGCTGTCTCTTATACACATCTAGATGTGTATAAGAGACAGTTCTTGTAGAGTCCTGGTACGTCTACGAGGAGCANACTCCGACGAAACAGTTTGTCACAGCCCGTCGTTTGTTATCCTCTTCTCCCTATGTGGTCTGACCGCAACTAATATCTGTCTCGTGTCTCTCTCAGTGGTTCCGATGCATGCTGCGATGGTCCCTGTATCATCCACTTCCTTCTTTTCCCCCGCGTCGCTCTTGTCCTGCTCCTGCTTGCTCATCTGTTGCTGCTGCAGTTTCGACCCCTGCAGCTTCGACTGCTCCAGTTTCCACTGCTGCAGTTTCTACAGCTCCGGTTTTCACTCCAGCAGTTTCTGCTACAGCAGTTCCCATCGCTGCAGTAATTTCTGATACTGCAGTTTCCACCGCTACACTTTCTACAGCTCCGACTTTCACTCTGGCAGTTTCTGCTACTGCAGTTTCCACTACTGCAGTTCTCACTACAGCTTCCTCTGCTGCAGTCCTCCAAACTATACTTTTGCTGCTACAGCTTCCTCCACTGCAGCTCCAGCGCAAAGAACATGACAGTCTCTCGAACATTCACGTTCTTTGTTTCGAAATCCTGCCCAATCCGCCCCTCTTCATCTCTTTTTGTGCTTGGCTGCAGACGGCTGCGTTCCTCCTCGCCACCCTCATCTCCTCCACGATCTCGCTTGCAAAAAGACTCTCCGGTTTCCATTGTTCCCATTGGTCCACCTTCGTTGCCAGGGACATGTTCATCTTCTGTCTGCACACCACTACTCCCCTTCTCGTGTATCATCGATGATATCCGCGGCATCGTCACTTGTCCGGGGATCAGCAGCCTGTTTCTTTGTCTGGCCCAATTCTCTCTATGCCTGCTCCACAGGTTGTTGCGGTTCCTCTTTTCCAAACGGCGATATCCACTCCTAGGCCTCCAGCAGACAGTCCAGCTGCCTGCCGGCAGCCACGACACCATGTCTTATGCCCTTCAGCATTAGATATTCCACCTGTACAACAGGATATGGTCCCTGCCCATAGTACACTCCCGATTTCCGGGACAGTCCCTGCTTAGGATGCGGCCCCAAACGTTGAGGGAGTGGAACATGATCTGCCTGGATTGCAGTTAACTCCACAAGGCGTAGACCACATGGGGGATCTAAAAATGGCTGACCGGCATCATTTCACAGAAGCACAAATCTGTGCCCCTCCACGCGCAGACCACATGGGTGATCTGCAAATGACTGACCAGCAAACAACCCAAGACAATTTGTGCTTGCAACACCAGCTGGGTGATCTGCAAATCGTTGGCCAGGATCCGACATACCAGCCTGAGACCGCCATCAATCTTTGTGGTCTGACTGCAACTAATATCTGCCTTTATATTTTCCACTGCTTGTTTTATACACCATCAGACTTTGTTGCTATCGCCCTTCAGCTTGATGCTGACCCCCCCCACGTACCACCAAAGGATTGTAATTATACCAGGGAAACAGGCTTTACCATTGCTGTCCTACAAATAGCAATGAGGGACCTCCAACTTTAACTGCGTAATGCTCGAGCAGGTGAGTGGTTTAATCCTCCATCCCACATCTCTGCCTGCATTGTGCACGGACCTGGCTATTACATGGCCATTGTACACGCCTTTGACCACTGGGAGTTGTGGGACTACGGCATCATGGTCCATGCCATGACTTGTGCTCCAGCAGGACAATGTACCAACACTCTGCGACCTTCTCCTTTGCATAGCTACAGACACGGTTTCACTCGGCTGTAGCCGCCATCGTCTCTGTCACAATCACTACAATCAGATGTTTTTTGCATCCATGTGTGTAAATGCAATCAGACTCGCTTTCTTCTTCACTTCGCATAGATGCAAACAGATGGCAATTCACACTGGCGCCAAGTGCCCACTCAAAGCTCAGAGATATGGAAACTAAGAATACAGTTTAGATGCAAACTCGCTTCGATAAGCTATGGCGCATCAACGCCTGTACATCCCAACTCTCATCACTGTGTCCAACACCACTGTTCACACACACTCAACTTTGGATCATCCTGAATACCCCACACACATTCACTGTATCACACACTCGTTCACACACACTAACCCTGTAACACTAGCTATGGCGGCTATGACCGCCGGCTATTACTAACTATGGCGCACTGACTCCTTCAAGCCCACTTCGACCTCGGGCACCTGCAGACCACCTCGCACAAGCCGCTCGGGCAGCGCTTCCGCATGGCTCAYGCAGGARTGAATGAATGGCTGGACGYTGCCTCTTGATTTATACTTYTGTAAGTCGTTGGTCTGCTCTTTTTCCACCAKGCCCATGGTGCACACAKTCCCTCATGGTACTTGCTGACTGTGCAAAGTGAGACTGGGACTGGGTACCGCTGACTAAGCAAAGTTGGACTCACCACTTGCCCACTTGCCTCTGACTAAACATGAGAAACTCTCAAAAGGCCACTTCCGGACCTTCCGGAAGTTTGTGGACTTGGCCTTTTGGGACTGTGGCAGCTACGACCTTAACCTTTCAGGACTGTAGAAGCTATGACCTTGACCTTTCAGAAACGCTACAGCTACAGCCTCTACACAACTATGACCCCTATTAGACAGACCTACATATCAAACCCCTACAACTACACAGACCTACGACAGACAACAACCAACTACCAAAACACAGGTCTCGGGTTAAACACTCAAGGGTGAACACGATACTATACATGGGTAAGGTAAGGTTTGGGGATCGAACTTTGGGCCTGCATCTGTGACTGCAAAAGGTGAAAACCGTTTCACTCCTGCCGGCCTAAATTCGAGGTCCTCCGAGAATACTTTAGTCCAAGGTAGGACCTTTACCTTTCTTATCTCTCTCATAGGCTCGAACTACATCAGGAGCGGTCTCAAGAAGTTTTGTTAATGTAAACCAGCGGTCATCCTCCGGTTCTTGAAAAGCGAACCTAACTTTACACTGCTTTTGTGGACGACCTCTGCCTCTTGTTTTGAACACATCTTCACCTATGATGCCGTCAATGTCGTACCTTCCATCCATGTCCGGAGAGATCATGGACCTTCGTGATGGAAACTGTCGACTTGTGATACAAGGCAACAACTTCGACGCATGAAACACTGGGTAGGTGTGGAGGTGCGCCGGAATCTCAACTGTGTAGGACGGTCCATCCTCTCCGCCCTTGACTTCTAAGACTGGCCACGGTCCTCGCTATGCGTAACTTTTGCGAGATGTTCTCCTCAGGAATAAACTCTTTGGACTTGACCCAGACTTAAGTCGCCTACTTGAAACTGTGATGAGCGACGATGCTTATTGGCTTGCTCTATCATTCTATGTTTGGGCCTTCCTGAGGTTTTCTGTGACGGTAGCAATCTCCTTCTCGTAGTGTAGTGCGAACTCCCTAGTACCGGGCGGTAGCCTGTGAATCTGATCCCGGTTCAGTCCTTCAAACGGTCTACGCGGTCGAAAGGACTTACGTAACTCATTGGGAGTGCGGCAAGTCGCTACGTGCACACTGTTATTGTATGCGCTGGCTACCTTGGGAAGCATCTCATCCCAATTAAGCTGATCAGGCCTAATATACATTTTGAGAACTTGCTGCAGGATTTTGTTCATTTGTTCAGTCTGACCGTCAGTCTCAGGGTGACAGTCAGATGACATTAACAACCTAGAGCCATAGACTCTTATCAACTCTTGCGAGTTCAGACTAGTGAACCTAGTATCTCTGTCACTAACTATCAACAACGGGAGACCATGTTCACTAACCCAATGATCAAAGAACTTGTCTAAACTAAATTTGTCCGTGCCTTTGCGGGTGAAGGAATAAAGACTGCATATTTACTAAATCTATCAACTACAACCACGACCTGGCTCGTGGCATGCCTACTCTCGACCCCAACATCCATAATGTCAATGGACACATAATCTCCGGGTCCTATGGGAATAGGCAAGGGTCTGAGAAGACCAAGAGGGGCCCGTGTAGTAGTCTTATTACGTTGACAAACTTTGCAACTGCGTACATACTATAAGCAGTTGACTTTCATATCGGCCATGTATACGCGCGCATGAGGTTGGCTAATGTCTTTTGTCAACCAAAATGCCCCTCTGTATCGTGACATTCCCCTAAGATCAAACTACGGATCTCTTCGCTGTCGGGAACGCACAAGCGGTCAGCTACGTTAGTCTTCTCAAATAGTAACCCGTCTGTAGTGCGGTAGTCCTGCTTAGTCTTTGGAGACTCCTTAACTCTCTTGAGGAGATCACTATAAATAGGGTCCTGTGCATATGCCTCTTTGACTTTTTGTTGCAAGTCTCTCCCTATATCCAAATAGTGAACTATCGCTCCAAAGTAATCAACTCTTCTCCTTAGAGCATCCGCGACTACATTATATTTCCCTTGTACTGGCTTAAGCTCAAAGTCATATTGATCTATCTCCGCGGCCCACCTAGTAAGCTTAGGTGTCATCTTGGCCTGTGTCTTCAACCACCTTAGTGTCTCGTGGTCGGAATAGACTTTGAAGTRCCTCCCAAGCAAGTAGTGCTTCCAGTGATCTAATGCTTGCCTAAGAGCGTAGAGTTCCCTCTCATAGGTTGATGTCGCTACCTTCTCTAAAGGCATCTTAGCAGACATGAACTCTACGGGTCTATACCCATTGCGATCATCTTGCTGTAACACAACACCTATCCCATACCGACTTGCGTCAGTGGTGACAACAAAAGGTAAAGATGAATCAGCTACCTTGAGGACTGGATACTCTATTAAGGCCTACTTTTGTACAGTCTCTATCCCACTCCCAGATTGCTTCGTTCTTTAACAACCTGCGAAGGGGTGCAGCGAGAGTAGAAAAGTTCCTCATGAACTTTCTATAGTAGTTGGCTAGGCTTAGAAACGACCGCAATTATGTCAATGTGCGGGGCGTAGGCCAATCTCTGATCATTGCTATCTTATTATCTTCGGGTTTTATACCGTCTCCATCTAAGACGTGGCCCAAGTACAAGACTTGTGTCTTGGCCCACTCACACTTTTTTGCGTTGATCTTAAAGTTAGCTTCTCTCAGCTTCTCCAAGACCTGCCTCAGATGGCCCTCATGCTCCTGGAGGGTCTTACTAAACACTTGAATATCATCTAGATACACTACGACGAATCTATCTAACCACGGCCTAAACAGATCATTCATACAACGCTTGAATGTAGTTGGCGCATTGGTTAGTCCAAAAGGCATCACTATAAACTCGTAGTGCCCATATCTAGTCCGCAATGCTGCACTCGTGCTCTCTCAAGTGGAGTGTGGCCTCTGCTGCCTCTCCCAGTGCATTCCTAGGACCATGTCAAAAGGAAGGCTGTCCTCTACGAGGAGAGTCAGGGAATGAAGAACCTTTTCTACCTTCCCATCCTTCTCTAAGCGGAAGTACGCTTGGACTCCCTCTACATAATCCTCGATGCGCATAGTGCGATTGTCTGCGAGGATACCGACTATAGGGTACTCTAGCTTTTTGACTTCAACTTCTGCAACGCTTTTCTACTGATATTGCTGTGGGTGGCCCCGCTGTCTATAAGGGCCCGTACTCTACCTCTAAAGACCTTTATATCCATTGAAACTAGTTGTCCTTTCACGACCTTCTTCATCTTGGCCCAGGCAGGCATCCTCTCCTTCAATTATTCTGCCACGCCTGTGAGGGAAGTGCCTAGAGAGACTCTAGCACAAGCAGTCTCTGGACAACTATCTAGGAACTGGCCAACAACCTCTGCCATAGACACATGTGGTTTGGGAGTTTCTGTGTGGTGCGCGCACTCTTCTCCACATGGTCTAGGCGTAAGGGCAGTTGCAACCCCTACCGGTGGTTGCCTTTTGCTGCCTGTGCAGGAAACCGGGCTTCTCTATACTTGGGGCAATATTTTATAACATGCTCGGGATCACCGCAATAAATGCACTGATCCTGGTTTATGCGACGCTGCCACACAGTCTGTTCTAAGCCCAAATCTTCCCAAGGCCTGCCTTGCGGCAAGCCAGGGTGCCATCCACCCCTCCTATAAGGTGATCGATTAAAACTAGAGTGGTTTTGCGGGGGACCTTGACCACTACCTCCCGCTTGGTGGCCTCCTCTACCACCAACCCCCTGATCGCCCTGTCCACGACCACCAGAGATCCGGCCCCCTTGGCCCTGGCCTCTCCCACTTCCTTGCGGCCTCCCTCCAGCCGCGACAGCAGCATAAGTCCTCCCCTGACCCACACTACTATCATCCTCTTCGAGACCCCATTCTATCTGATCGTATGGGACCTCTTCCATACCACCCTCGTCTAATGTAAGGATCAGGTGATCCTTGCCCTTAACCTGATTTGAGATGGTACGACCTTTCCACATTTTGCCCTTATACAAGTCCTTATGCCAGAAAGTGGAAACTGACATGGATTGCGCCTCATACGCTACCACTTCCCTACTCAAGATATCGTAGGTCATGGTAGCCTCTCTACTCTTCTCAAAGAGGTGCACACATAAAGGCTCATGCATGACGCAGTAGAATAGGTTGACTAATTGGGTCTCAGTGACCCCATGATCAGGAACAGTGACTAACTCATCCATGACGCCCTTGAGTGCCCTGGCACTCCTCCATTGGCGAGAATGAATGGTCTGCAGTTTGTCAGAAGCTCTAACGCTTCGTGTGCCATCTGCAAACCTTTCGCGTAATAATTTGAAGAACTCACTGAGGGGAGTGAACGCGGAATAGGCAACCATGTCGTTATTGCAATTAGCAGCGCGACAAAGCGACCTGGCGAAGCTTGCTGCTTCGTCTTTGAGAGCATGGAAGGCTATGAGGACATGTTCGTCAGGAGATGTCTTTTGCTGATGCACGTAGGAGTTCACCTCCCAATTATTGAAGTTCTCCTCCTTCTTCCCACTGTAGGAATCGGGGAACTTCACCTTCACGGGCTCCCTATGGGGATGTGCTTCCTCCTCTTTTGGTGCAGCCAACTTTGCGCCCTCTATGGCGCTGGTAGAGAATAGCTCTGTGCTGTCTAACCTCGTCTGCACTTCTGAGCCCATGTGCATGATTATTTCACGTGCCAATCTCCGAACCCCAATCGAATTGATCGCAGGGCTTTATCCGGACTCCTCCCAAATTGGTATTGCTCCTCCTGAGCTTGCGCCAGGCGTTCTATATTCCTCGCCATCACTTCCATCTTTCCCTACCAATCCGCCTATGCCTCCATCTGCACCCTTGGTTGTTTCACCTCCTCTAGTTCTTTCGCGGCCTTACTCGCTGCCTCCATCCTTTTCTTCCTCTCCCTGGTCAGACGCAACCTCCACTCCAACTTTTTCTCCTCCTCTATCCTCTGCCGTTTGAAAGGATCTTCCTCGGCTTCCAACTGTTTAACGACCGCCTGCTGTTCTTCCCTGGGAACATATAACATCTCCGCCTCCTCTTCTCCCAGAGACATATTAGCAACCCATTCGGAAACCTTCTTTTCCAGCCAGGAATCCTCTTTCTTTGTGCCACTCGTCTCGCCTCTGTCCCTGATACTTCTTCTAATCAGGGGCACTTCTTCTTCCACCTTTTTCTCTCCTTTCAAACTCTTCCTCCAATTTCTTCCTTTTTGCGGCCTGCTCCTCCAGTAAGGCCAACTTTTTGGCCTGTCTCACAACCTCCTCCTTCTTGGCCTTCTGCTCGGCCAAGATTCTCGCAGCCTCCTCCTCTTGGTCCTTCGTGTAAGGAGTGGTACTAACACCACCTCTAGTCTCTACTCTACACGTAAACGTGTTCCAGAACCTAATGGAAAGAGGAGATGCCAGAGGGTCCCCTAGAGGGAGAACCCCACGAGCAGACCGTACATAGGGTAGTCATCCATGGTGTTAGGTGCACGACACAGCTGTCCCACTCTTCACCACTTAGACCTACCCACACGACTGACTAACTGACTGTCTAAGGATCACAAAAGTCTTACCCTTTGATCCAGCGAGGTTACCACGGCCGACGAAAGCTTTCGCCACCACTGTCCTTAACAAACTAGACCAGATGCCCAACACCTGCGGTCAATCCCACCTGGCTTTCTCTTCGGTTCAAAACTCTGTCAACTATGGTCACTAGCCTAGACCTACTTCTAAGCTGTCACTACAGGACCTCAGCGCTGATCAGGAGGCATTTAAGGAGATCCCCCATAACTCCTCCGGAATTGTTTAACATCGCAAACAGGACGGCGCGATCAGCAAATCCTCTCAACACTTAGACAGCTGGTTGTGCAGCCTACAACTCGTATTTTGGGTCACCCATGCCACACTATTCAGCCCGCCGGTCTGTACCGGTCCTTGGGAGGGTTTGTCCTCCGGGACGTTTCAGTCGCCAGACATGGAATTAAGCCCTACTCAGCCCGTGTGGGTTTGGTCAACGAAGCTCTACGACCTCATACACGGAGTTCCTATCACCTGGACAGAAGAGACTCGATGCAGAAAGAAGAGACAAACAGACTCAGCAAGTACCATGGGGTGAGTGCACATCCATAGGGCGAGGGGATAGGTTGAAGGCTTGGCAAGAATATACCAAGTCCAGCTTGGTCAATTTCACGGTCAACGGCTCCGGTCAACGTCTTGGTCAATGTCGTGGTCAATGCCGGTCAACCCCTGAGTCAACGCCCGGTCAACTTTGATCAACTCCCCGGTCAACGCCTTGGTCAACACGTTGGTCAACACGTTGGTCAACCCCAGTCAACTCTCAATCAACTCCCAGTCAACACCTCGGTAAACTCGGCTATGGCTGCCGAACCCTTGTCTCCCTTCAACCTTCATTTCGCCTTCTCCCTCCTTCCTTCTTTCTCACTTTCTTTCTCCTCCACCCCGGCTATGGCTTCTTTCTCCTTTGTCGTTCCTCCCTTCCTCTTCCTCAGCTATGGCTTCTCTTTCCTCCTTCGTCTCTCCCTCCTCCTTCACTAGTCTTCTTTCTTCTACCTCCATATCCAAGCTCCGCGGCTATGGCCGCCTTTTTCCTTGGACCGCACAACAATCTTCTCTCTCTCTCTCTCTCTCTCTCTCTCTCTCTCTCTCTC
>BFEA01000375.1:647311-661101 GCA_003427395.1 Chara braunii
AGAGAGAGAGAGAGAGAGAGAGAGAGAGAGAGAGAGAGAGAGAGAGAGAGAGAGAGAGAGAGAGAGAGAGAGAGAGTATCAGTTAGTACATCTTGTTGATCTTGTAAGCTTCCGAAATCATGGGTTCAGTCTTTGAATGCAGATTATGGGGTTTAACACAATGGGCAGCTGGACTTTGCAATCGCTCCACTTCAACCCCTAGAATGTCTACTAGAATTCAAGAGTTCAAATTTATGGAGTTCAGGTTTTTCCACTTCAATTCCAGCCGCATGTTTTATTTGTTGCAGACTTGCAGATATTCATGCATTGTTTACTCACACTGCGTTTTGATGGTCCGTGTGTTGATTGGCGTTATGTTATTGAGCAAGTCTCCATCAGTCCTATTCGTTTCCTCGTGTTCTCTGCTTTCAAACTCTTTTTCGCTCAGACGAAAAAAAAGAAGAAACCGAACCTGATCGTCCTGGCTCAATGGAGCCCGTTCTCTTCTCCTCAAATGCTTATTTTCTTTCCCTTTCTCCTTTCTGAGCTATTTTCAAACCCTGTGTGGTAGCCCAACTGCAACCATGCTTGGAATTGATGGATGGAGAAAGCGTGCTCAACCTAATCTTGTATTTTCTCAGGGGAAGTTTGGATAGTTGTCTTCTTTTGCAATCTTGTAATGTCATGAACACAGGAAATACTAATAAGGACCAGGCCCCACTTTTGTTCTGCTGTTATAACAGTTATATGGAAAGCATTAATCTAAGTTTGGACACTATTCTTCGTGTACAGTCATGTAATGTAGCACAGAAGACTGAGGGTGAGGCCCCGCTGTTGATTTGTCGGTGCACAGAAAGCATTGACATATGTTTGGCGTTACTGTTCGTGTATACAGTCATGTAATGTAGCACAGGAAGTATACTAAGGCTGGCCCTGTTGGCCCTGCTGATGCTCCCCACCAATAGATGGAGCCCCTCCCCAGGTGCTAGTGGTGTCTGCTCTTATCAGCATCACTAACACCAGTGGGGGTTTAAAAAAAAAAAAATAAAAAAAAATAAAATAAAAAAAGGGCTGGCCCTGCTGTGTCGTTGTGCCAGTGTCGGCCCCACTGTTGTTGTGCCGGTTGTGCATGGAAAGCATTAATCTGAGTTTGGACCTTACGCTTCTTGTACAGTCATGTAATGTAGCACAGAAGGCTAAAGGTGACCCCATTGTTGATTTGCCGGTAGATGGAAAGCAATAATTATTAATTTAAGTGTGGACGTTACTGTTCGTGTACAGTCATGTAATGTAGCATACGAAATACTAAGGACGGCCCTGCTGTTGTTGTGCCGGTATAGAGAAAGGATGGACCTAAATTTGGACATTACTTTTTTCGTGTATGGTTGCTGCTCATGAAAGACTTAAACCACTAGTACCTTTGTCGGTTCGAAAATACTCGGCCTCCGACCTTTCAGGAGGCCGAAACGAAACGACGACAGCCGATCAACAGCGGGCTCGGCCTCCTGAAAGTTCGGAGGTAGACCAGTACTTGTCGAAAATAGGCGTGGGGGTACTAGTGGTTTAAGGGCAAGACGCAGATGTTGTTGTGCGATATACTCACCTGTCAATACTATTACTAGCGAGCGAGCCTCTACGAAGAAATGTGGGAGAGAAAAGTAACGTCACGATGAAACTATTTGTTCACAAGAATGTACGTTACATAAACATAGAGAGTATTATACTGATATGCGAATTGTATACATATATCCACATACATCTGGGCGGCACGACGTACATGTATGCTGGCATGGTGTATATGAATGCACGTATTCATACATGGACGATATGTGTCTTTTTTCCGGGTCTTTTTGGGTTCTGTGGGGCACAATGGAGCTTTGGGAAGTCAGTCTTTGGGCAGTTGAAGGGTGGCGTGTGGGGGTGGGAAGACAGTGTCAGGAGGGGAACAGTGCATAGGCCCGTTCCATTCGGGGAGTTGTGCGGCAATTCGGAACACAGCACCCCAACTCTGCCCACCCCGCCTGACGCGCAGCTACCACCAATCGTCCTGGCCCTCCACAGTGAACTGTGGAGGTCCGGTCCCCTAGTTGTCAGCATCAAAAGGAAGGAACTGTGCAGCTTCAACACCTCGGGGAGGGCCGTCGTCATCGTCATTATGTGCAGGAAAGAGAGCGAGAGGCCCTTCTTGCTGGTATCCTTCATTCCGTCTTCCTCCTCTTCGTTCCTTTCTCCTTCTTCCTCCTCCGTTGTGGGATTGCTAGGTCCAAGAATCACTTGCTGTAGCAGAAGTGATTCTGATGCAATAGCAAGTTTCTCTGCTGCTACAGTAGTTCCGGTGCAGCAGAACTTACTCTGCTGCAGCAAGTACCAGCTCTCCTGGAACAGAACTACTGCTGCTGCAACAGGAGTGCTGCTGATGCAGAAGTAATTCTGCTGTAAAGGAGTACTGCTGCAGCAGGACTGGTACCTACGGCAGCACAACGGATTGTGCTGTAGTTCTGCTAATGCAGCAGAATGAATTCTGCTGCATCAGCAGTAGTTCTGCTTCAGCTGAACTGGTATGTGCTGTGGCAAAACGATTCTGCTGCAGGTGACGAAATTCTGCTGCAGCAGAATTAGCTCTGCGCTGGACCCGCTTTCCAGCAGGTGAGGCTCCTCACCAATAGATGGAGCCTCTCCCCCGGTGCTAGCGGTGTGTGTGTGTGAAAACACAAATGTTTCACACACACAATTGTGGCCACAGTATAACAAGTTGCACTGGGACCAGTTCGCTCCCAGGAGATGCCCATGCGCAAAGATTTGAAGACAGTTCTCCCATAGCTCTTGAGTGGACAGAACAGAAAACGACAAGAACACTTGCAAAGTACGGGGGAAAAAGAAAAGAAAAAAAGCAATCCGGGCATACTCACACTGGGACTTTCCAGAATGCATCTGACCGCTTTTCCGAGCCATCCTGGATGCACCTGGCCGCAATTACGTCCACAGAGAAGTGTCCTAGTGTGAGTAGACCCTCACCCTGCAAGATATAAGGAACTCTAGGCCCATCACGCTGCTCCTGGTCATATACAAGATCCTAGCCAGACTGTTAGCTAACAGATTGGAAACATCACCAACCACTGCTCTCGAACAGACCAGACAGAATTCATCCCCGGTCGATTTCATACTAGGACAATGTCATGTCTCTGTTTCACCAGCAACATGTTCAAACTGGGACGCAGGGCGGTGCTCTGGGCCCTCTGGCGACGACGCTGCACATACGAAATGGAAAGAGCAAGACTGGAAGGACCAGAATTCACGGAAAGCATACAACAACAGATCCAAACAGAAATAAGGACAAAGTGGGAGAAGGTTAAGGCTCAGATCCAATCACTACATTCACAAAAGGACATCCAACAAAAAATCAAGTAATTTAGCCTGAGCTGGCTTGGTGGGGACAACGGGGGGAGGATTGGAAATGTGGAATGGCAAGGGGGACAAAAGGACCTAGGGGAGGGACAAGGGAGAAAGAATCTAGCGAGAGACTACCGGCTCCTTTTTCATGAGTGGACTAAGATCGATACAGCAATCCCAGCAATCCCGATGAGACCCAGCGAAGATTTCCCCGATCCCTTCCCCCCACTGTCAAACTACTTGGTGGGTTTGGAATGGTATGGGAGGGATTGAGGAAATTAAGCAAAGAAAGGGGAACGATATGGCTAGGGTTATCAGATACGAGGGAGAGGAAAGGGTTTAGGGGTTTAGGGGTTTAAGGATCTATCCCATGTCACTGAAAATGCAGATCTGATTAGGTCGCAAAGATCTTCCCCTGGGTTGCAAGGGAATCAATGCTGGCAGGGGCCATGGTCACTGTTCTCACTGTTCTCGAACATTCTCACTTTTCTGTGTAAGGGATGCTGGACCCGTTTTCCAGCAGGTGATGCTCCCCATCAATAGATGGAGCCTCCCCACAGGTGTTAGTGCTGTCTGCTCTTACCAGCACCACTAACACTGATGGAAGAGTGTGCGTTTAAAAAAATATTAATAATAAAAAAATAATTAAAAAAAAAAAAATGTCTCTGTTGGAGCCAGTCAGATATATTAATGACAAAAAAGACTGGACGCCGCCATCCTACTTTTTGACTTCGAGAAGGCGGCATATGATGAGGCTAGTTGGAAATTTTAGCAGCAATGTATGGAGAAAATGGGAGTGGGGCCGAACTCTGTAGCTGGGTGAGGATACTGCATAGTGATGCACATGGGAGGGTGCATTTCAATGGTTTCCTTTCAAGATCCCCCCACGATTGTCCAGATCCGTGCTCCAGGGGGACCCCCTGGCAGCCCCTCAATTCCTGGAGGTCGTAGGATCCTTCCTAATAAAGGATCTGTCCAAAGACCGGCCACAGCAGACCAGCAGGGTCGCACAAGATTTCCCTCCGTTCAACCATCCTGCTGGCTTCCACACCTCCTTCGAAGCACTGACTCGAGCTATGCATACTTTTCAGATCGCTTCCAAAATGCGCATCGAGTGGGTTAAGATGGGTGGATGGCGGATCACGGAGCCAGACATACTCACCCCGGCATCATATCCAGAGGGTCTTCGGTGGCAAAGCGGAAGAGAGTTGCTGACATACCCAGTATATAGATGACGAGGGCTGGTCCTGCCCACTCCCAGGCACCCATCATCCTTGGGAAAAAAAAGAAAAAAAAGATGCTGGCCAAGCTCGATCCTTGGTCAGCGGTGTGCACCTTGGTCTCCGGGCGTGCTCTAGTCCTCGACTCATCCGTGTTCTCCATTTTACCATCTGGAGCCCGGGATCGAACTTGGGACAGTCGCTGCCTAGGCAAGTGTCAACCTGCCCGTGGAGAGGGGACCTGACCTGCACCTCCTACGTTCTCAAGGTGGGGTGCAAGTACGTGCTGCTCCCCTAACCAAATGAGGGCCTGGAAGTGATAGACTTCCAAATTAAGGTGCTCCAACTAAGTGGATCTTGAAAGTCCTCATCGCCCCGCAACAGCCCTGGCACCCGCTCGCCGTGCGGCAGATAAGAGGCCTACCCAAGTATGCTACGCTGCCAAATATGCAGGGACTGTTCTGGATCATGGCCAAATCATTGGCCCGACGAGGCTCGCTCAGGCTTGGTGGGATTGACTCGCCACGGCATGCCAGCACCGAGGGATCACTGTTACTGGGACCACCTGTTAAAAATCTGGAGAGAGATCCTCCTGGCCAAGGTCAGCCACAGACAATGGAAGAGGTGGTGCAACAACCTTTACTATGCAACTAATGGCGGACTGATCATGATGGGACGCCCTAGACACTCGCAACCATTGACAAGAGATGGGGGACGTGGCCGGAGAAGGGGTTCTGGCAAAATCAAGCAGATCTGGAATGAGCGCCTCGGCGGGAGAACCGGTGCAGATTTACACGGAACTCCAAAAGGTTGCTATAACCTCCAGGCCATCCTGGATGACATCCTTACATCAGTCGCATAGTATTGGGTGGCTAAGTTAACAGCACCCGTTGTTTGGACTGGGGGAGACTGGGCAACCATGATAACGAACCCCGCACTGACGACAAGCTTGACGTTTGTGGGCTCCACAAGGCCGGAAGGAGACTGGCTCTTTGACATGTGTCTGGGAAACTCGGGGCGCACTAACAAGCACGCTGAACGGAAACAGAACAGCCCAAGACGCGGTTAGAAGACGCGTGCCACGCAAGATCCGAGTGGTGAATTATAATAATGATCTCACAATCTATGGTCCTGCGGTTGACATCAAGAACCTGGAAGTGGAACCAGCGGAATGGGCACGGAAACTCCACTTGTGCCTAGGCGCAGTGTAGAGAAGAGTCAATTTCCTCAGATACATCACAGGATTGGCATACAGACCGAGACACCACTCAGGCGACGTCCGTGATATTACCGCAGGAAGTTGGGCGAGATACACTAACACAGACCTTGCAAGTTCGCCAGAAGTCCCTTGGACAAATATACTGGTCGTTAGAAACACGACGATAAGTAGGATGCAGCTAGATGCCTACATGGCACTGCCGGTCGATCGGTGGATCTCCATAAAGCGCAACTTGTGGCAGAGAACCCCCCTCGACGACCTCTGCACAATCTGCGACGCGGGCCAGCAAGAGCACATTCTGCACTGCCTGCTTGCATGGCCCAAAGCGAGCCAGATCTGGGCTAGAGGGCAAGCTTTTGGAAATGACTGACCAATACCCCACTCCCTGCTGCAATAGTAGTGACACTTACAGGATTTGTAAGCCCGGTATACACAGAGCTGTACCAGGGGAGCTGTTTATCACACTAAGACTGATTTCTGTCTGGGTCATCTGGAAACGGTGATGCCAAAAGACAAAAGACAAGACTACTGGAACCCGACGAACAGGTTTGGGGGGAGTTCCTCCTCTTGCCAGAAGCGGAATACTGGACCATGTGGAGCAAATGGCAACAAGACATGCACAACAACCCAAGAAAGCACAGGAGGTCTTTGATAACTTCTTCTTCTTCGCAATATTGGGGGGCAGAGTAGGTACAACCGTCCGGGGTGGGCTCCGCCTCAACTGCTCGCGTGGCGAGAGCCACTTCGTAGGGCAAGCAGACTCTAGATGGTGGACTCCCTTCACAGCCATAACCAGACCCTGGCAGGTAGCTTCGCAACTCCCTAGATTGACGGAGGGTAGGGGTGACAATAATTAAAACATCTTGCAGGCCGGTAGCTTGGCGACTCCGCGGTTTAGGGGTGGTAGGGCTGGTAAGATCCACAACAACCAGAATAACTTGCAGGTTAGAATCGGAAGACGAACATGGGTGCTAGTACAAAGGAGTTAGCAAGGAAGGGCGGTACTGCAAAAAGGCGCGGTGTCCCACTTTTTTCAGTCAAGCCATTTCTGGTGACCGAAAATCCAATAGGCCATCACGCAGGATTTTTGTGAATAGGCAGAAAATAATTAATGCATAGAAAAATATTCCTTCCTGTTGTGTACATGCGGAATCGAACGAGATCCTTCAATTACGATCTATGCCGGACCGCGGTCTTATGAACCATCAACTAATTAGTTCGAAACAACAAAGATGATGCAATGACAAAAATCAAATTAAATTCTAGGAAAATTGTGATGCCCGGTCGGTCCTGCCCGGGCAGGCACCCGGACGTGATGTCCAGGGGAGTTTGAGACTCAGGATACCCAGCATGCAATCTTTTTTTATTATTTTTTTTCTTCGGGTTTTCTGCACTCTCTGAGAGGGCTGTAAATCCGGGCTGAAGTCTTTTTTCAAGAGTTGGCTGTCAAGGGGGGTAAGGGGGGTAAATATAGGGGTTTAAACTTTAAATGGGAGGTGCCTTAGTGTGATTATGTTGTGTTTTTTTATCTCCGATTCTATGAGGAATTCTGATATGTGACCACCTTCAGCGTTTGTATTGCAATTCTGGTGTGACCTTCAACCGAAAATCGTTTGTATTGCAATTCTACACAACATATATTTTTTTCAGAATTTTTTTTTTTTTTTTCAACAAAATTCGCGCTAGGGCTGCCTGGAACCCTGCCTGCGGGTCATGCCCAGCCAGGCACCCGGGCGTGTATCCGGGCATAAGTTGGTTGCTCGGATGCCCCCCCAAAACAGCCTAGATTAAATTCATCACACACATATTATAATTGTCATTTAAGAAATTTGAGAACTGTGATAAAATCAGCAAAAAACATAGCATTAAGTAGTGCCAATGAAGACCGATGAAGACTGACCGACCCAAGGCAAAGACAAGATGAACGAGGGAATGGGAGAGCTCATACAGGTTAACGATGTGAATCGCCGCTCTCACTCCTCCCTCTCAGTCTCATCTTCAATTCAATCTTTCTGAGCATCTAACTCCATGCCTCTGCTCTTTTTGAGATGGCGGTCCAGGAATGAACTGCCGCCTGAGACAATCGACATCCGAGAATGGCCAGCCAAAAGCAAGGATCATCTTAATGTTCGTCCATGCACAAAAAAAAATTCATGCTAATGGGATATATGGTTGAGAAAAGATCCCTCTTCTCAAGTTGCCAAATCTGTTAGTGCCTCGATGTTAGTCTCTGTTAGTGCCTCGATGTTAATCTCGATTGGTGAGATGTACGATCATGTACCTCTTTGCCAGGTCAACCAGATCACCTCAGTATGAACCATTACGATTACTGAAAGGAATTATACAAGGAGGCCCCGGATAGTCCACATACTGTTCCGGGTCGGCGTTGTGAACCAACTCGTCGTCTTCAGATTCAAGATTGACTGCACGTTGGTCAAGATGGATTGCTGCAGTAATCAACGCTGAATCGAAGCACTCATGAGTCTCCTTTCCCTTTTTGATGTAGAAGTCTAAATAAACTGTAAACTGAGTGAAAACAACATGGATAGTGAGATCTTCGTCTTTGAAAATCTGTGATGCTGATGTAGAGATAAGGAACAACAGATTCTTCCTTGGAAGCAATCCGGTTGAGGTTGGTCAAAAGTGACCCATTGATCGAAAAAAGAATGGACCGAGATCATGAGACAGGCACCGATGGTCTCTCAAGCTCTGCCAGTCGTGCTGAAATAAACGTGAAAAGTAGTATAAGTACTGAGTGAAGTTTGTTTGAAACTGAGTTAAATAGGATCACTGACAGATCGACTTCGCTGAAACTTGGGATGATGGAAACCTTTCAACAGCTTCACTGTCTAGTGACAATCTCTTTTGCTCCTTAAACTGTATCAATGGAAGATGAAGTACTGTGGAGTTTCTTGTCTGTTCCGTGAAAGTAGAATACATAATGGACTTTTTTATTTCCCACCTTCTCAAGTGATCTCTCTCTCTCATCATCTTCTTGTAAAATTAGGCATCTGTGATGGTTTTGCTCTCCACTTTGTATTTTATTATCTTTGCAGAGAGTGCATGTCATCACGAGGGTGTCTTTGCTTGTGATGAATCTTTTTTTTTTTTTTTTTGACTCTACCCCTCTTTATCTGCAAATAATTTAGATTTAATTCATTGTAAAGTTGTAAACGAAGAAAAATTTTGCTTGTTCAAACTTCAAACTTCAAAGGTCTTAAGACGTAGTCGAAGTTTCTGCTAATTCCAACTACTAATGGCTTTTACTGCAATTAATTTACTGAGAAAAAGGGTTTGTTTGTGAGAATGTAGCCTCGGAGTGGCTGATCATATAAATTGCTCGCAACAATGCTGCCTTCTGCAGCCTCAAGCCGCTTGAGGCATCAATTTGCTGCTGAAAGTTCACTAATATTAGATCCCCGTTGTCGAGACACCCGATAAACAGTTCTCCGCTGAGAGTCACAAACATGCAGTCCGCTGCGCAAACTTATTGCAAGCAGTCCGCGGCCAAGTCTCACAACAAGCAGTCCGGCGCCACAGCAAGCGGTCCGCAACTCTGAGACTCGCAAGAAGCCGTCCGCTGTTGAGACTCATATTAAGCAGTCCACTGGATCGAGGGGAGAACCCTGCTCCCTGCTCTAGTCTGAACACTACTATGTCAAAAGCAGGTTATGCACAACAATTTTTTTTTTTTTCCTTTTTTTTTCACTTTTTTTTCACTTTTTAATTTGCTCCAATCGTGGGGAGCATCACGTGCTGGGAACCGGGGCCAGCGTCCCTTATAATGGGAATACATTGATGATTGACAATTGATGAAAATTTGGGATGATTGAGGATCATTTTGGTTATGCACAACATTGGTAAGTTTCTTAGCCTTCTCACATGAGCAGGCAAAGAGGAAAATGAAGTAATACAAATTAAACTCAAATTAAACTAAACTGAAATAAATATGAACAGTAAACTCACTACTCCTCTGACGAGCTGCAGTTGCTGAATCCAATTTTGCACGCTTCTGCTCGATCTGGTAGTTACGCTGAGCATAGAGCATGGTTCAACCAATGCCGTCTTGTTAGGTATGGAAATGAAAGGCAGTATTATATGTCGCCTTGTTTGGTATGGAAATGAAAGGTAGTTGCATGCTACCTCTGTTAGTTTACCCCTTGCAGGGTGAGAACTAAATGTAACCGATGTTATATATTACACAATATGCAGCTGAACACGACGTTTGTTCATATATGGCAGAGGGTGCAGCTGAACGCGGCCCCTGCGGAAGGCAGTCCCTGTTCGTATACTACACGGGGTGCGGCTTAACGCAGCCCCTGTTTGTATATTGCACAAGGTGCAGGTGAACGCAGAAGCAGGTGTTGAAAAAAGAACAACGCGAGAGGCTTACTGATCTCTTTTGAATAATGAGGAGGATAAAGTCAATTAAAATAAATAAAACTAATAATCAACTGGTCGTGTGAGATTTATCGCTGGTGTTAAGCACCAACAACATACCAGATGCTATACCTCGCGACTCTAGGTGGGCCATGTACCGAACTGTAGAAATCTCGGGTACGGTTACGCCGCAGTTCCACTACGCCCTACCTACCAGAGGGATACGGAAGTGGGATATATTCACATGAAGAACTTGAAGGACAATTGTCAAATTTCCTCAAAGTTGTGGGACTTGCTTGCTAATAGCCTCAATTACAGGGGTATCTTCAAACTTCAAAGTTTGTAAGAATAGTTGGACCGTCAGACCTTTGCTCACTCCAAACTCAAAGGGCACGTATAGTTGGACCGTCAGACCTTTGCTCACTCAAAACCCAAATGGCATGTTTGAGAGTTTATTTTGTGAAACCGACAAATCACACAACAATCAAGACTGAAAAGTGGGTTTTTCCTTCAGAATCTTCCTTATCTGACGTCTTATGTACAGGTCAGCTCACCCATCCATGATTAACAACTAGTTGAAACCAGGACGGAAAATAAACAAAGTTTACAACTCAAAATAATCAGTAATACGAGACTTGTGAGTGTTGAAAGAGAACTCAAACCACCAGTACTTGGCCCATACATCGGCCGCGGGCCGTTGCCGTTAACGCTACGCAAAGTTCGGGCTTCGGGGTACCGGACCTCAATGGCTGGAAGCGCCAGCCAAAAAAAATTGAAACGGTACCCTGGCGCTTCGGCAAAAAATGGCGCGCAGGGGGATTCCAGGCTCGGCAACGATAGCTGGGCCAAGTACTGGTGGTTTAAACAACGTCCTTGCCACAAAAACATGTGCACGTAGCACCTTCGTTTGACCCTTGATCTGTTTAATTATGAAAGGAGTTATTAATCCCCATCAACACAGGAGTTTGATGAGAAGGTAAGCAACTTTCCTCAAAATCACTTTCCTTCTACCCATCAATCATGAGGAGTAAAATTAGGGAAGGAGATTTAAGAAAATGCCAGCTATCTTTTCTTATGATGTGAGGACTCGTACACTTCTCCCCGGACGAGGTCTCAAGTTTTCCCAGCCAGTTAACCAGTCGGCCAGAGGTTAGTCATCTCAACTCGTCAAACGAGAAGAGTAGCCAAACTCGCCTGATCTAGGTGTGGCTGATTCAGCTCATCACTGGAGAGAATCGCACAACAGGTACGAAGGCATACATACGTGACGGTGTCTCTTCTAGATGGCCAAGCTCATAGAGGAGGCAGATTCAGTAGGGCGTGAGAAAAGGTGCCAAAAACAAGTAAAGAATAGGTAGAGAAGAAGCAGGCTTTGCAATCCGAAAATTTGATCACAACCTGCGTAGGCCTAAAGCTTCGCACTGAATAGCCACCCGAACTAGCCAAGCTTTGACCTTCCCATTGTTCTTATCCAATCATAAGAGTCACTTGATTGCCCGTAACCAAAGGTTATGCACAAGCTCAATGTGTTTCAAAAGCTCGGCCCACAAGAATTTTACTCAACTAATAGTGGGGACAACGATCAAGTACCTCGTTCTTACACGCATTTAACCTCCTCAGTCAGCATCAGACCACACAAAATACAAAAATAGCCACAACCAATAATGTACGATATGAGCAGAGGTGAGCAAGGACTACCGCATTATCTACTGATATCCTCAAGTGGTTAATTGATAATCTCCGCATCCGCTCAACTACAAAGTGCCGAAGAAAATTAACTTGTGAAATAACATTTCCAAGAAAAAGGACATCAGGAAGGCCGGCTATAATACGGATACTCGTGCACTCTTCGATCTGTCGCGTGCGCAGAAAATTGAAGATACTGGAAAATTGGAGGCGTCTTTGTTCACACTTGAAGTACGAGCTTGGATCTGACGGCGATGACGATGAACAATTGCAACTGGTCACTCTCAATCATTATGATAAATGATCAAGTTCAAAAACAATGGTCACGTGCAATGAAAAGAGAGCATTGAGTACTAACGATTTAATAAAGCCAGCATAGCAGTCTCAAGGTAACTAGAACAAACCATCTAGCACCCTACCATGTGTCTCGCCCACTTGGCTTGTAATTCAACAAAGTCTTAGTAGGCCTCTACGCCAGTGGCATTAAGACTTCAGAGATACCAATGGCTTTTGCGCGGGAATTCCGTCGTAGTTTGACTTAAGATGACGAGTCCTCTCTTCAAGGGACTCAGTCTTACCTCTCTTCACTCACTTGTAAGAGCAAGCGCTGAGACGACAAAGGGAACTCTATTGGTTGATCACTGTGAGGACAAAAATGGCAGGCACCAGGGACGAAGAAATGCTTGCTACAAATCGGCAAGCGTTTTTCACGTAAGTATTCCTTCAGTCAAGGGCCAGGAAAAGACTATGTGGAGGCCGCAATACCTTTGTGCACTGACGAGCTACGACACCCGCGGCTGTGGCCACAGGCAATTTGGCCGCCGCGGCCGAAAAAGTCAGCCGCGGCCGCGGCCTAGTTTTTTGGATATTTTTCTTAGGGTCCAAAATTACATGAAAGAAAAAATATATATATGGGGTTGTAGGTTTTGCAAAACCCTACAACCCCCTTTTTTTTTTTTTTTTTCAGGGTCCTCGGTAGGCCTATGGGGCCCTGTTACAGCGTTGCCCGCCCTAAGTGAAGGCAGAGGTGCCTGCCCTAAGTGAAGGCGGGCTTGACATATCGCAAGAGGCCTTCGACTGTCAATTTCATATTTGGGGTCCAGGCAGTTGCGACGCGCCAGTTGGTTGAGAGAAACTCAGGCCTGGCAACAAAGACATTTCCACGCCCTTCCGGGCTTTTCCAAGGAATGCAGGCCCTGGGTGTGATTCGCAGCCTCATACAAGGACAGTTGGGCGCCCAACCGAACAAGGCCCAGTAGCCCAGTTGCTGCTGTACACTGGCAGCCTCCTGGGGCTTTCCAGAAGCTTCTGCGCCCAGGCCAGTGCAGCCAGGCTGCGCGAGYATGCCAGCTCTTTCCATAAAGGAAAGAGTTCTCCCCTGGCAGCCTCATTCAGGCACTCACATGCTAGTGGTAGCGCTGCTGGAGCAAGAGCTCGCGGCTGCTGGCTGGCGCTGAGAGGCGAGGTGCAGCATGTGCGGTCGTGCAGGGAAGAAGGGCGCTGCTGAGGGCAGCGCCAGAGCCCGGCCACCATAGCTGGTGGGCTTGGACTACAGTGAGGCGAAGGGGTGGTCTTCGGGTGTAAGAGAGGACAGACGTGGGTGTCAAGTCAGGGGATAGGTGAAGGATGATAATGATGATGATGTGAGGGCACTTACCTTGTATTGGCGATGGTCTGCATGGGCGACATCTTCAAGTACTTCGGGTTGCTGCTGATGTCAACAATTGCATTGTCAATTAGTAGGCTGTAGTAGTTGTGCTAGGAGTAGCCTGGGCGCTGAGCGCCAAGTAGGAGTGTGAAGGGACTGGACTCTTGTGTTGATGAGGAGAGAGTATGCTCTCTGTGACATTGGTTTTCAGTACTATGAACCTCCATCGGTGTATTATTGGTGCAATGCTGTTCTCTGGACACGGTGT
>BFEA01000375.1:739682-750288 GCA_003427395.1 Chara braunii
TAGCCAATTGGTCTGGAGTAGAACCTCGTGGGTCCTTTGCTGTCTCATCATCTTGCTCAAGTACTTTTCAGCACCTTATTCTTGGGTTGAGTAGGTTGGAGTCCTTCCGAGAGCCGTGTGGTCCAGGTGGCAACCGTGTCTGTTCGAAAGTGGCAGCAGCACTCACACCATAGGTCCAGTGACGGGGGTGGCCTGCACACATATGATACATACACGTACTATATACGTTGGAAAGAAAAATTCCGGCGTACTCCGCTAGAAAAAAATGCAACATGTATGGTGGCTGTTCTTTTCCATTATATTCAATAGTAGGATGCATGCAAATAAACCTCTTCGGCATGAGGCAGCTGCCGCCAGGGGTTCTTCGATTATCGTCTCCCTGGTTTCAATGATTGCTTACTTCCTCCCATTTGTGCTGCATCACAATTGCTGACTTATTACCGACTGTCATAGAACTTTTTCCGTCCTTCCCATTGGTGCTGCATCACGCCGAGCTCTCTCAGCGAGAGCTGCGCGTTGGTGGCTCCTACCATGGTCTCCTGTCTGTACCGTCCCCTCTCCCTTCCTCCCTTTTCCTCACCTGCTCCCACATGGCAGGGTGAAAGTCCTCCCTCCGTCAGCTTCACGAGTTGTTTTTATCGCTCTAGATATAGTTATAGTTTGAGATCTATTTAAGGAAGTGCGGACGGGGAGGCCTGGAAGCCACTATACCGTACTCATTCCCCTACCCAATTCACCCCCTTTGCGCTCCCTTTCCCTTACTTCTCCGGCATGTCACCTTTATTTAGAATGCCGGCCTAGTGTGGAGCTGTGGGTAGCCTGGTACCCATTGCCACTCATTGGCCGGAGAGAGGGAGGTTCTAGATGAGCTTGGAAGAGAAGCAAGAGGGAGAGGGAGGAGGAGGAGGAGGAAGAGGAGGAGGAGGAGGCTGCATGCAGTCCGTGCCATTAATTTTGTAAAACTGTGTTGTGGTGGTATGCTGCTTTTTGCTATGTTAAGATATGCAGTTGTATGTTGAATGCCGTCCTGTTTATTCTGCGCACCCGAGAAGCAGACAAGTCGGAGTACACCGTCCTTCAAGTCGCAACCGGACTGTGACATAAATAGAAATCTCTTACTAGGTGTTAATCATTGTTTGGGGGTCTTTCACAGCCCCATGCAATAATCAAAACGAGTAACTCCCGAATCAAACCAACCCCTCGCCTACCGGTAGTACAAACCAACCAGCCCGCTTTACTGCAACTTCGCATAATTCAGCCCCTTCCCTACATACCTCAGCACCAACCTCCCTCAGCCTTCCGGGTTCTCTGCGGTCTGGGCTTGGGGAGAAGTGTCCATCGACCTTTTCTTTTGTCATTCTTTTTTTAACAACAAAAGACCAGGGCAGACTTACTATGAGAGCTGACCCGGCTGAGTGGGAGTGGCCTGGCACTTGACCTATGCAAATATGGGAGTACACGGTCAAAAGGGGATACAGAGCATCAACAACACAATTGCGGATAGATGGGCAAGGGACTTTGCCACTCGAACCAAAACTGTCACAATCTTTCACGTGGTCCAGATTTGCGAAGATCATGTCGACAAACCACAGGTCTCTGCAGTGGCAGATCCTGCACCGCTGCCTCCCCACCCCTGACTGGCTTGTCTCCGAACAGATCTGGAACAAAAAGGGGAGCTGTCTCCCATTTGTGCATACTGCACAAGAACTCAGATGCCGGCACGTGCGACCCTAGAGCACTGTGTGCAATCAGACTCATGTTCTTCCTCTCTTCGCATACATGCAAACAGATGGCAATTCACACTGGCGCTGTGCGCCCACACAAAGCTCAGAGATGATCAAGCCGAGAACACAGTTCAGATACAAACTCGCTTCCAACCAGGTATGGCGCCTGAGCGCCCACACATCCTCTGTAGGACACTGTGTTCTTCCAACTGTTCACACGCATGCGACTCAGGATCTCCCTTGATATCCCACACACATACACGCTGTAACACACACACATACACACACTCTGACTAACCCTTATCACTAGCTATGGCAGCTATGGCCGCCAACTACCACTAATTACAAGCAGCTATGGCTGCGCTAACTCCACCTCAGCCCACTTCGACTTCAGGCCTCTGCAGACGTACCTTGCACAAGACGCTAGGGCAGCGCTTCGGCATGGCTCATGCAGGAATGAATGAATGGCTGGACGCTGCCTCTTGATTTATACTTCTGTAAGTCGTTGGTCTGCCTTTTTCCACCGGGCCCATGGTGCACGCAGTCCCTCATGGTACTTGCTGACTGTACAAAGTGAAACTGGGACTGGGTACCGCTCACCAAGCGAAGCTGGACTCACCACTTGCCCACTTGCCTCTGGTCTGCTGTGTAAAACGTGAGAAGAAAGTTGGAAGGTCACTTCCCGACCTTCCGGAAGTTTGCGGACTTGGCCTTTCAAGACTGTAGCAGCTACGACCTTCACCTTTCAGGACTGTAGCAGCTACGACCTTGACCTTTCAGGACTACAACAACTGTGACCCCTACGCAGGTATGACCCCTACTTCGACAGGTCTAAGGTTCAAGACCCTACGGCGACAACTACTCAGACCTACGACAGACAACTCCCAACTACTAACACACAGCCTGTGACACAGGTCACAGGTTCAAGACACATGGTCGACTTGATACTGTACACAGGTAAGGTAAGGTAAGGTCTGGGGATCGAGCCCTGGGATCCGCGTCTGTGTCTGCAAAAGGTGAAAACCGTTTCACTCCCGCCAGCCTAAATTCGAGGTCCTCCGAGAATACTTCAGTCCAAGGCTGGACCTTTACCTTTCTTATCTCTCTCATAGGCGCAAACTACCTCGGGAGCAGTCTCAAGCAGTTCTGTTCGTGTAAACCAGCGGTCGTCCTCTGGTTCCTGAAAAGAGAACCTGACTTTATACTGTTTCTGTGGACGACCCCTACCTCCTGTTCTGAAGACATCTTTTTTTTTTTTTTTTTTTTTAAAAGGGCGGTGCTAGCGGCGCTGGTATGAGCAGACACCGCTAGCACCCCCAAGACAGCTCCATCTATTGGTGGGGAGCAACACCTGCTGGAAACCGGGTCCAGCGTCCCTTACATTGTGGAAAAAGGAGATGAGCTGTGAGATAGCTGTCGTGCTGCGAAAATGGATCCAGCAGTCCCATTGCCTCTGCTTTGACTACCAGGACCCTCGGTCAGGGTCTCAAAACAGGGCCACTGGGGGGCACCAGCGCACCCTGTCTGTGTCCCTGACCGTACTCCAGGCACCCTCGCCTTGCTACTCACTGAGAATACTATGAATATCTATGAATATCTATGAATACCTGAACTTCGATCATGCATGTCAGGCTGCCAGCATTGACTAACCCAGTGAATGGGGGGTTGACTGTGCAGCTAAGGATAGCCAAGGAAAGAAAAGAGAGAGAAGAAAGAGAAGAAAAGAAAAAAGGGAGAAAGGAGAAGAAAGGAGAAGAAAAGGGGAGATAGAAAATGAACAAACAAAACCAAAAAAAAACAGGAGGAGGAAAATGAAGGAAAAAAGAGGAGAACAAAAAGGAAAAAAAGGGAAAAAAATAAAAAATAAAAAAAAGGAAGAGAGAAAAAAAGAAGGAAAAAAGGGAAAAGAAAAGGGAGAGGGAACAGAATGTGTCAGTCTGTTATTTTCTCCACTAGGGAAAAGGGGTGTGGCGGGAAGGGGTCTGGGAAATCAGACGGGGGGCGCATCGGGAAGGTGGGTTCTATAATTGTCCAATCATTTAGGACCAGATGGTAGTCCCTGCACTCTGCTAGTTCCCCTGGCTGCCCATCATCCCCTCCCCACTCTACTTTTGCTATCCATCCTCCTTTCKCTCCTCCTAACCAATCTTTGCAGAAGGCGGAGATTGCGTGTTGGATATCTCTGTTTGTTCGTAGGACGTCCAGTTGAGATTTCARCGTCTGCCATCTCCTCAGAATCTCCATATTTAGTTGCTGTTGGAWTTGTTCRGTTACTTCCGGCCCTTCTAAKCGTACTTCTTCCATCACCAGGACGCACCTTTGCCACCAAAGTCCCCATAGAACTGATCTCCTGCCCAGTCTGAACATGTTTTCCACAAAGTCGRGGGCTTCCTGGAGCTGTGGCCAGAAACCTGTGAGGATCGCTCGCCATGACCACGGCCATGGTGGGTCCGGGATCATTTTTCTCCATATCCTATCCCACCAGCGCCATGTTAACTGYGCTGTGGGGCATTGCATRAACACATGTTYAATAGTTTCTGCTCTTTTCCTTGAGGGGAATGCTTGCAGGCATCGCGGACACCAGGGAAGCGCCTGGCCTTTTTGCTCCAGGTTTGTGTGATCAATTAGCCAGTTCATAGTCGGGAGGCAGCGGTGGGCGATCTGCCATTGTAGCGAGGTAACTTTTGCCGGTTTTGCTTTTCCTTCCTGGAACCAGGGGATTGGTGTGAGGAGAGATCGATCTATATTGAGGTGTTTCGCCCACCTGTCGATTATCGTGTCTCTCAGAGGTCTCTTAGGTCTGAGCATTTTATAGGTGGATTTCACAGTTAATTTATAGAGACTAATCTCCTTGGTGGGGCCTGCTCTTCTGTTCCTGGGTTTCCATTTCCATTCCTTGGGGTCAAAGGGCAGTTCTTGTATCCCAGATGCTGGTAGAAAAGCCCGGGCCTCCTCCTCCTCTCCCATGACTCGTACCCCGAAGACTTCTGTTCTTTCCAACCATCTGCAGGGAGCTCTGCTGCCTTGTAACGATTGAGAGTTAGTGAGTGTGTATGTCTCCACCAAAGCATCCTGGGGTCTTGCCATGAGAACCCTCCCTAAGTGTTCAGGGTCTCTCCTTATTCCTACCCAGTCTCCTTCCTTTAGCGTCGGGCCCTTTCTTAACTGTCTGTACCATGAGAGTGGTATCCTTTCTATGAGTTCGTCAAGATTTTGTGAAACGTGGTGATAGTATTTCAGCATTGGATGAAGTTCCTCTGTTGTCTTCCAGTCCTTGCGTTCTGCGTTCCATATATCCCTTATTCTGGTCACCTCACGTTTCACCCAGCCCTTCCATGGTGGTGCTGAGCTGATCATCACTTGGCCCTGTCGATTTGTGATCCAACGGTTTCCGAAGAGGGGTTGTCGGAGAACCTCTTCCCACCGGTCCGGATGCCACCGTTCTGGTAGGGGAAGTTGCCGCCAACTTTTTAATAGTGAGGGCCAAAATTGATCCGTTGCCCCATCGGGGTTCCCTCCTCTATTTGGTTGTTTTCGCGGGATTGACCAATAGCGATCTTCTATCCATGTGAGGGGGTGCACTCCAGGGAGGGCAATGGGAGCTAGTCGTGCCACGTGTTCTAATGCTAGAGGCTGCCAGGGACAGTCTGTGGCAAATATCGGTTTCTTGATCCACTGAAGACGGAGAGTCTGTAATTGTGCTATCGGGTCAATTATTCCCAGACCTCCTACACTTTTGGGTTGGATGACCGATTCCCAAGCCACCCTACTGATGACATTGTGTAGGTCGTCGTCACCTCGCCATAAAAAGGCCGCCACCTTAGCCTTCAACTCACGAACGACTTCTTTACTAAGGGGTCAGACCAAGGACTTATACCATAGCGAGACAAATATCACGTTATTTATCACCAGCGCTCTGCCCATGAGGGAGGTTGCCTTTTTCCCCCAGTTGGCCAGCTTGGTCAGAGTCGGAGCCTTGATCCAATCGTCGTTAGTTGGCGGGCAGCCTACTGCCATCATTGAGACCCCCAAAATTCTAATCAGCGCTTCCAGGGGTTGCCATGAAATGCGGGGGGTCTCGAGGGGGCGTCCACCTTGCGAGTGGATCCACCAACCTTGTGTCTTATTCCCTCAATTGACCAACATGTCTGATACCTGGATGAACTGTTCCATCATCCTCTGGATTTTTTCCATATTCCGGGTCGTTGCCTCTACCCTTATTGTAAGGTCATCCGCAAACAAGGAACATACCAGGACTGCCTCTTCCGGGATGTAGGTTATTTGAATTTTGGAGATGTCCTTGTTTGTGAGGATGTTCGCGGACAGGGCTTCCATTATAATTAAGAAAAGAAAAGGGGCTATTGGGTCCCCTTGTCGTACCGAGCGTTCTAATTTTATGGGAGGGGCCAGTAAACCATTGACCTGCACACATGTGGTGACATTTTGGTGCAGAATCTGTATCCATCTTCTGAAAACCGGCCCGAAGTTCATTTTCTGGAGGCACCTGTCAAAGAAGGTCCAATCTACGTGATCATACGCTTTCTCAAAATCTATGAAAACTAGTGCGGCATTTCGGTTTGCATGTCTAGTCAGTTGGAGGACCTCGTGTACCAGTAGTATGTTTTCCTGGATGTTCCTATTTTGCACGAACCCTCTCTACGCAGGATGGATGATTCCATTCATGACCGGGATCATCCGATTGACCAGCGCTTTAGCCAATAATTTATATGTCACCGTAAGCAGGGTAACGGCCTGTAGTTGCGTATGTCCATGCTATCGCCCTTTTTGTAGAGTAAGGTGAGCACTCCTTTGCCCACCATTTCCTCCATGACCCCCGTCTCCCATACATTAGCGTAGAAATCCATAAGATCCTGGTTGAGGGGTTCCCACATTGTTTTCCAAAATTCCTTAGGGAAACCGTCTATCCCGGGTGTCTTATCCTCCTCCATTTGCATGAGGGCCGTCCAGACCTCCTACTTGGAGAGGGGGGTCTCAAGACGATCTCTCTCGTCCCAGGAGAGTGTTCTGTCCAGGGACGCCAAAAAATTATCTATTAACTGGTAACGCATCCTTTGTTCCGAGAGCGGGATGTGTGAAGTGAATAGGTCTTTGTAGAAGTCTCGGGCAATTTTCGTGCATCTTGCCGTTGTCAGAGCCGGTGACGCTTCATCAGCGTCTGGATCGTATAGTGCTTCGATAGTGTTGCGCCTCGCTTTTATTCGTGCGAGGCCAAAGAATTGTGCATCCATAGCTCCTTCAGTTTTGTGTTTGGAAAGTTTGGCCTGGATTATTGCACCCTGCCAACGATATTGGGCTTGCCTCAAGAGTTGTCCTTTTAGATTTTGGATGCGTGGGTCTCCTCTTGTTCTGGGGGGTCCTGTGCATGCGGCGATTCCCGTTGCTCAGTTTCTAATAGTTGGGACTTGTTTCAATTTCCTGTTGGTATCTTTGTGACGCCATACTTTTGGCGAACTCTTTGCTTTTCTTTGCGAGGAAGATTAGACCATTGTTAAACCATGTAATCTAACTATCTATTACAGGTCGTCTCTCTTTCCAAAAGTCCCAGGTGTGTCGGAGATACTGTTGGAAGGAATTTAAGCGCAAAAGAGAAGTGTTCGGTTTATAATATCCGGGTCCACGATCAGGTTTTTTACGAAAGGTCAGCGCCATCATGCACATTTTATGGTCCAACCCCGGAAACGGGCTTAGTGGGACTGTGGGAGTATGACCGCCATGTTTAAGGCCCCTTCAAGTGAATCTGCTAGAAGAATCAGATCTATATGCGATTTAGATAGACGGGTTGAATCGTTATTTCTTATGCATGAGAAAATTCGTTCGACGGCGTTCTGCCTTCTAAAGGAGTCGAAAAGTGACAAAGTGTCGCACATCTCCCTCATCATCCATTCGTCCTCTTCCGCATTCCTTGCCGTGGATGGGGGCACTTTCCAGCGATCGAGCCATCGATCGGGGCTGCATTGAAATCTCCGGCCAGGATCAGGGGGATGTTGGGGTGCGTTATCGCAGTAATCTTTTCCAGGAAGGCTCTGCGTTCCTGCAGTGTGTTTGGAGCATATGTACAAACAATGTGCACCACTTCTAGTTCTAGCATTCCCAATACAGATACCCACCTTCCTTCCTCCTTGTCTGCTTCCCAATAAATCACCTCCAGCCTTGAGTCGGGGGGGACCCATATCGCTACCCCCGCCCTCCCCGGCCCCGGGAAGTGTGCGTGGTATGATTGAAATGGCCAGGCCAGCCTGAGAGCTCTACGGTGATTGGGTGTGTCCATCAAGTGTGTCTCTTGGACGCATATTACGTCCGGCCATACCCTTCCTCCCACCCCTCTCAAGAGATTCCATATTGCTTGCGTTTTCTCATGGCTGGCGGAGGCCAGACCATTGACGTTGATAGATCTTAGGTCCAAGTCTGCCGTTTGTAGTGTTTGTTTCCATGCGCGATTTTTTCCATACAGTGCTGCCACCCAATCCATGGGACGTAGGGTTATAAGATCCCCCCCTCTCTTTTAGAATCTTTGCTAGTGTTGTTGATCCCATATAACTTTGCCATTGAAGAGATCCTTGCAGGCGATCTTACAGAGGCAGGTGATCAGGTCGTCCCCGGACCATTTGTGGCTTGGCTTCACCTTGAGGCTCCGCAATTCCAGCAGCGAGTTATGATTGAGCCAGGTGAGGTCGGCCCCCTTATGCTCTTCAAAGAGTACAAAAACGTCCCAGTCTGCCACCTTGTTTGGGCCCCCTGACGCAATCAAGGAGGCCGTGGCCCCAGGCTCGTAGTGGTGTGCCACGAAGTTCTTGACTTTCTTCAGTCCGAACCCCCCGGGGTCGACTTGTCGCCAGCCGTGCAGGGTCCCCCCCCAAAAACTAGGGGTATAGTCGTTGTGATCTGCCGGGGAGAGTCCCAATTCCTATTTTTCCCCGTTCTTTCGAATTGGAAGCACCAGGGCTTTGCCGACTTCTGCCAGTACCGCCTCTTGGCGACCCTTTTCCATGAGGTGGCGCAGTTTAGCCCCTCGGGATAGTTCCTGACTTTCCTGTTCCTCTTCTGGAGGTGCTTGTTGCATGGCTTCACTATCCGGGTGTTCCGGTCCGCCAGGGGGGTGTTCTTGGTTGTTCGGTTGTGGGGGCCAGCGGAGTTGCCCTTGTACGATATGCCATACCCGGTGTAGGGTTGTTTGCCAGTTTGTGCCCGGGGGTAATCCTTGCTCTAGAGCCCGCTTCAGTGTTTCACTGCTAGACATCTTCACCTACGATGCCGTCAATATCGTACCTTCCATCCATGTCCGGAGGGATCATGGATCTTCGCGATGGAAACTGGGGACTTGTGGTACAAGGCAGCAACTTTGACGCATGAAACACCGGGGAGGTGTGGAGGTGCGCTGAAATCTCGACTGTGTAGGACGGTCCATCCTCTCCGCCCTTGATTTCTAAGACTGGCCACGGTCCTCGGTATGCAGGCAGTAACTTTTGTGAGATGTTCTCCTCAGGAGCAAACTCTTTGGACTTGACCCAGACTAAGTCGCCTACCTGAAACTGTGATGGGCGACGGTGCTTATTGGCTTGTTCTATCATTCTATGTCGGGCCTTCTTAAGGTTCTTTGTGACGGTAGCAATCTCTTTCTCGTAGTGTAGTGGAAACTCCCTAGTACTGGGCAGTAGCCTTTGAATCTGATCCCGGTTCAGTCCCTCAAATGGTCTACGTGGTCTAAAGGACTTATGCAACTCGTTGGGAGTGCGACAAGTCGCTAAGTGCACGTTGTTATTGTATGCGCTGGCCTACATTGCAACTTGTACTCAGCCCCGTACGAGTACAAGTTGTACTTATCTCTCGTACGCTACTTGTACGACTTTTTTTTTTTTTAATGGTATTTTTTTTCCCTCAAATTCTAATAAGAATCTATAGATGGTGCTCATCCAAATGTTGCTTGTTTTGTGGTGTTGGAACACATATTTGTTTTTCGGATTTTTTTGATGACTTTTTTTTTTTTTTTTTTTTTTTCGTACAGGGCCGTACGGGGGCGTACAGGTTCCTGTACGTTTCGTACGGAAACACCCCGTACATGTACGTTCGGTAACATAGGCGCTGGCTACCTTGGGAAGCATCTCATCCCAGTTAACTAAAGTGTCCCTCTGTATCATTACATTCCCCTAGGATCAAATTACGGATCTCTTCACTATTGCCTATTGGGAACGCGCAAACGATCATCTACGTTAGTCTTGTCGAATAGTAACCCATCTATAGTGCGGTAGTCCGACTCAGACTCTGGAGACTCCATAACTCTCTTGATGAGATCACTATAAATAGGATCCTGCGCATAGGCGTCCTTAACCTTCTGTTGCAGGTCTCGTGTTATATCTAGATAGTGAACTATTACTCCGAAGTAATCAGCCCTCCTACTTAGAACATCTGTGACTACATTATATTTCCCTTTAACCGGCTTGAGCTCAAAGTCGAATTGGTCTATTTCGGCGGCCCACCTAGTAAGCTTAGGTGTCATCTTGGCCTGCGTCTTCATGCACCTTAACGTCTCGTGGTCTGAATAAACTTTGAAGTGCCTCCCAAGTAAGTAATGCTTCCAATGGTCTAAAACTTGCATGAGAGCGTAGAGTTCTCTCTCGTAGGTAGATGTCGCAACCTTCTCTGAAGGCATCCTAGCAGACATGAACTCTACGGCTGTGTATACGGTCGTACTGGTACGGCCCGTCCGTACGTCCGGACGTCCGTACATACGGGCCCCCGGGCGCCCATACGACCCGTACGTACGGACTTTGGTCCCTCCGTACGTGGCCTTCCGGGGGGGTGTTGAGGGGGTGGATGGGTTGGGGAGGGGTCGGGTGTTAGGGGGTACCCCCCCATTAAAAAAA
>BFEA01000375.1:758293-840382 GCA_003427395.1 Chara braunii
ACACACACACACACACACACACACACACACACACACACACACACACATGCAGAGCAACTGGCCATTTTTTTTGGCTACCAAATTCTTTTTTTTTTCTTTTTTTTTTTCTTTTTTTTTTGTGTTTTTGATTTTTTTTTAATCCTTTTTAAGACCAAAAAATAGAAAACAAAATATGGGGTTCTGTATCTCGAAAAGATCTACAACCCCATATTTTTACTTTATTTATTTATTTATTTTTTGCCCCTAAAACACCTTCGGACGACCATCGTCCGTACGCCCGTACGACCGTTCGTCCATCCGTACGGACGGGCCGTACCGAGACCCCCCGTACGACGTACGAGGGACGACACTGAGCGTAACAGGTTGTTGTTCCCCAAGGTCGTGAAGTTGGTCGAGATCACGGCCAACACGCGACTTTTGGCTCTTCAGAGCGTCGGTGGCAGTTTGGTTCTTTCGTAGACTCAGGGCGAGTCCATGTTGGATGTCGAGGGTGGCCTGGAGGTAGACACTGTCTGCGAGGGGGTGGACCACAATATACCTGAGGAGGACCGCGATGCGCAGGTGCAATTATGGCGGCGGGATGCTTGTGGGTCACGACCACCGCCTCTGGTGGAGGATGTGTTTGGGGTTCGGGCCGCCACTTTGAGGCCGTACCCGAGAGATGACTCGATTGGAGATGAGCGCGAGGAGACCGCTGAGGGATTCCTCCCCTACGGCGGTGGTGGTCACCAACATGCAGAGGACGACGATGACGTGTGGAGTGACCCTGAGGAGGTTCGCCGGTGCAGTGGTGGCAGAGATTTATTCGATCACATAGCGAGGGGCAGGGTTGGAGTTGAGGGATGCTGGGACGGATCGGGGAGCCCTCGTGCAGTGCCACGTCCTCATGCCTCATCGCTGCCCGTACATGTTGGGCGCATCTCAACTCAGCCCACATAAGGCGCAGAGGGTGACATACCGATCATGCGAGGAGCCCATGACAGACAGGGTCTGACAGGCAGGGGCTGATTAGACGACGCCGAGGATTCAGAGGGACGTGGCAAAGGTGTGAGTCTTCGGCGGCTTAGGAAGGGTCTGAGGCACCCTAAGAGACAACTCATACTACGTTCTGAGTCGCCGCCATCATCCAAGGGTGCGGGGACAGGGGGAGCGTCTGCCGTCAGTGGAGAGATGGGCACCCGAGATGTTGCTGGTGGTGTTGCTTCTGGGTTAGTCGAGGCATTGTCGCTAGGGGAGTTTGGGACGCTCGACAATCCACCTGGAGGTAGCGCATGTCACATCGAGCAGCTCGATGATGCCCATTATGAGGGGGCACCACACGGTGTCGAGCGCATCGGTCCGGCACCGCACAAGGCAGCGCGGGACCCTCTCGGCCGCGTCACGCAGGAGTTGGTTTTAAATCCTTCGTCGCGAATATATACATGGAGCTTCCGCAAGCCGCTCCGACCGAGTGCGCCAGCCATACCTCCCGCGAGCCCCTATGACAGGATACGGCCTACGCGAGGCATGACTTACCTCCACCTTACGGGAGTTGTCACCTCCCTTCGGTGGGCGTATCCCCGTCGAGCTACCAGTCCACATTACGCAAACTGATCAGCTGCAATCGCAAAGGTGGACCAGCCGAGGGCGTTTCCCGTTCGTTATAGCATAGGGGGTAAGCGCAGTAATACACCTTTATCGGACCCGCGCGCGAACCGGCATCTTGGGGGCTGAGGTCCCAAGCGCGACTCGTCGCCGGTCGACTAGGACGCATCCCACACACCACGCGCACGCCACTCTACGAACACAAAAATAAAACACACATACACACACATACACAAAATGACACAAAACAAAACAACGTGCCAGCACTCCTAGTCCCTTCAGTAGCCATCCCATAACTTTCCGATGCGCAAATCGAATAGGCATCGCGGGTGAGACTTGGTATAAAACCGCGCGGACGCAGGGCTAATTCATACTGATTCGCAATTATGCAAGCGTACGCAAGCAGTTGCAATGATGGCGTACTATGTAGTGCCCATAATCAAGCGGTCCCTCGTGGATCCGAGTACCGCTTACGACACTCAAGTGTCAGACTCGAAGTGCGTGAGGGTCTAGTCCCTTACGATATTGCACGACTGAAGGAATAGTCGTGCAGCCGCCGCGAGACCTCCGGCCTTTGGCATGAGCGTCCCAGTAGGCAAGGCAAATAGGCTCTGCACGGGGACAGATTCCTTCCCTGCAGAGTCTAGGGTTTGGGATGTCCTGGACAAGGACCTTGAATCCCGGCCTAGGACCAACGTCCGACTTTAAAAATCTCTAAAAAGCAAAGGGTAAAAGAGGATCTCCCTTTTCTCTCAAACCCATAATCTGTTTAACCCTTATGCGCGGTCCCCGTAGGCCGCACAAAACACTCGAGACATATATATACACATATATATGGAGGGTTATTAATATAGGACGATCACTTCTCACAGTCACAGTGGGACTCCTCTCAGCCATATATATATGTATGTGAGCGCAGACAGTCAAAATCCAAAGTCTGAATCACCAAGCATACATGCAATCACATCAAAGATCCAACAAAAGTTCGCGCGCTACACGGAGTCAACTTCAACCATTCTCCATGCTCACACCCCTTGCTTTAGCCATACACACCTCACTCTTATGCAACTCCCCAAAATAAATACTCAGTACTTTTGTTAGATGACCATTCAATAAAGTCCGGGTGAAAACAGAATGAAACAATTCAAACCACAGGGCCAAAGCTTTTAGGTTGAGTAGCAATAGTGGATTGGAGTTGAATCGTAAACCGACGAATTGGCAACCAACCTGTTATCAGCGATCACAGAAGATGATTCTTATAGGACCAAGCTGAATCTAGCGCAAATCCTGAATTGATCGATCAAGAGGACCTGTAACACAAGGCAGGCCAATCCCCAAGCTAAAATCATAAGTGTATGGATAATACAACTTCATAACACATTCTCACTCAAAATCGCCATATAAGCTAAGCCTAAGTCTACCTCTAAGCGAGTGTCTAAGTAAAGGTAGACCAACTGCAGAATCTCCCCTATTCAGGGGGGATCGCCAGAATCGCCACCTGTCAAAATATAACCTATCTCCTTTAAATTAAGAAAATTTCGGCAGCGCTTCCCGTAGGAGAAGTGTCTTTCCATATAAGTCCAAATATGAAAGCATAAATAAACTTTAACTCTTGAAAGTCAAATTGTGTCTAACTCCCGGAATTAGTAAAAATTTGGGCAGCACTCCCTTTAGAAAGGGAGACTCCCCAGATTTATACTAAGTCAGATATGAACTCAAAAGACAACTTGAGTTCAACTTAGGCAAGATTTAACGAACTCCTTAGTTTTGCAGAAATTTCGGCAGCACTCCCTTTAAAAAAGTGTTTTTTCAGAATTTATACAAGGCTAAGTCTAAAATTTGAAGTAACTTTGACTTCTCGAAGTCCAATTTTGTCTAACTCCCCGAATTAGTAAAAATTTGGGCAGCACTCCCTTTAGAAAGGGAGACTTCCCAAATTTTTACTAGGTCAGATATAAAGAAAAGACAAGTTAAACTTTGACAAGTCAAAAACTGACTAACTCCTTGGGTTTGTAGAAATTCCGACAGCGCTTCCCGTAGAGAAAGCAGCTTGCCAAGATTTATACAAAGCCAAGTATAAGAAAAGATCCCAGAAAATGCAAGAATTGACCTAAGTAAAAAAAAGTTATCACAGAAAATGCAGGAATTGAAACAAACTCCTATCGCTCTAGCAGGTGACGAACAACTAAAGCAACTACCTATCAAACTGAAACTCAGACCAAGTAATAACCTCATTCAGCCACATGTAGGCCAAACCACACAGGTAAGTACTCTCACCATCCCAAGCTCATCTGGACAAACAATAGTTCATGATCTTTCAGTAATTTTGACCCTCTTATACTCAGCTTACATAAGGCATAAAGTCAAGCTACCCAAACTTATGGAATGTGCCTAACCTAGCGAAAGAGTATACACAAAACAGAGGGTACAACTACTTCTCTCTTCTTTGGGCATATGACTAGACCATTCTAGTCGCCCTGAACTGTTTAAGATATCCAAGTTATGTATAGTTGTCTGCATTTAGTCTTCTAAGGCTGCATAGGGCTGAACTAACTTAAGCTCTGCATGCCCCAACTTACCATCAGTTATATTCTTAATTATACTCTCTTCAGGTTGTGATAAGCTCGTCAAAACACGTCAGCAACAAACAGGATACTCGTGGGCCTAGCCAAGGCCGACCTCTAAAGCAACTGCGCTCGCCGGGGGGGTTAACGCATGCATCCTTAGGCGGACCTCCGATCCTGCAGCCTGCCTTTACTCTCTGTGCTCAAGGAATTGGCCAGCACTTCAACCATCATGTGCGCAGTCGTATAGCAGCAGCCACCCGCAGGCGATGACGGCAACAACGGTTACACGTCTGCTGTTGTCGAACAGCCGCTCATGTATACAATGCCAAGTGGTGCTTGGGCTCACGAGACTCCGCAGACAGCATCACGCTGTCTACAGTAGCCACCTGCTGAGAGGAAGCAATAACATCCAAGATTCCTACTGCAGCAGGCCATGCCGCAGCTGACAAAGTATGTACACAGATAAGTACCACTCTTCTCCCTCTCCCAACGTTGCAACCAATAGGTAGATTCTCAGTCTCGCTGCCTCGTCGTTGCTGCTCCGACCGACTCTCCGCTTCCCTTTAGTTATCCTTGATCCTCCCCTTCCTTAGTCAAAACAAAGCCGAGGACGAAGCGAATCCGTCCACAACAGGCAAGTATCCAGTCCTTGTAGCTGGCCTCTTATGGCTACGTATGTTCGAGTCGCAGTGTAGCTTCCATCCCTGCACATGCCCATCCTCGAGTCCTAACAGCCAGGCCCATACAACAGACGGGCCTCCTCCTTCTTCTGATTATCTATACTTGGTCATGGATGTGCCCAGGTTCGAGAAGCAAAGAAAAACGATAAACGACTGTCGAGGAAGTGACCATAGACACGTACGTGCGCCCCACCTACTTCTGTTGCAGCCTTCCCCGCTTGTTAGCAATAGTGACGCCCCAACCCCTTGCTCCCCTCTCGCTCCTTCGTCTATAGAATTGGATGGCCAGCGCATCCATCAGTAGGCAAGTCTACTATCCCACCGCTGGCCTCGCTCCCTTCACCGACAACGATAAACGAGCATCGGATCAATCGATACGTAAGTCTCCAATCCCTTGGCCAGCCCCACACCTCCTTCCATCGCCAGACTGAGCAAAGTTGAAAGGATCTTCCGCTAGAATACGGGGAGACACAATATGATGAGCAGTTACAGAAGGGCCCTGACGTGAGTATGGGCTAAGGAGTTGGCCAGACACAAGAGTCACCCTTGCGCATGCACGTGGAGGGATAGAGCGAGGCAGTGTCCGTTGATAAAGCAAGCAAAAGAAAAAAGGAAAGAAAATTGAAATGAATCTATCGCAAGAACCGGATTAGATGTATTGATACTTCACTACTCCACTCCCGGGCGCAGCCTTATTTCCTTGCAGCACACAAACTAACATCCTTCCCTTGAATCTAGTTCTACCAACTGATTCGTAACACTTTATAACCTTAATTTCATACCTTCACTTGCCCGTTTCTGTTAGGAATCGGGCAAGCTATGCATTTTCTCTCCCCGTTGTAGCCATCCCCCACTCGTCGTTGATGGTGTCACACGCAGCCCTTATAACTGATCTCGACCTATCTACTGCTCCAGTGTGAAATTTGATGCTTCCATCAGATTCGCCATGCCACAAAGCTCCAATTTCGAACTTTACCTCACCTGATTCCGTTAAGGAACGGGCGAGCTAGCTATGGTCTTCTCTTTTTCTGCCATAGCCGCATGCCCGACAATTTCGCGCGGCACTTTTCTGTGTTACCTCTACTCTTACTAACTGTTTACCCAAAGTGGCACCATAAACGAGCTCGCCCGGGGTGAGAACCCCAAATTCACCCCTTTCTCCGCCCGTTTCTAATGAGCAAACGAGCGATATCTTCACTTTCGGCTCCCTCTTGACCCCGCCATGGCTCGTTTCCTTCCCATCCGACTCTAAATGCACCTGGCGTGATGTAACGTCCAGGTTCATTCTGCTTCCTCCACTACCGTACCATCTCTGCTCTTTCCTCCTTACAATGTCACGCTCCCTCTGTCTCGTTTCTCTCCTTCGTCTTCCCTTTTGAGTGTTTCTGGCGCGGGTTTGCGCCCAGATTCACACTGCCCGCTGACCGTCTCTTGATACCGGCGTTGTGCCCTTGCTATTAGCGCAGCGCCTGCCCCATCGACTTCTTCCTTCCTCGGCGCTCCGCCCTTCTAAGCTACCAGTACCCAGAACCACTCCCCACCTAAGTTCGCCCGATCCCTGTTACCTCCCACTGCTGCCTAACACTCCCCGGTCGGACCCACCGCCATGGCCTACACTCATCGCCCTCTACCTATCACTTCTTGCCTCATCTCACTATCCTAGTGCCCGTTGTCGAAAGATGATGCGGCGCAGCAGCGAAAATTGACTCGTCACGGTCAACTCCCGCGCTGTGTGAAAATTGCGTCCACAGTCAACCCCGCGATGCGTCAAAATCGCGACTAGGGACGTCCGCAGTCACGGCCAAACTGGACCTAGCGCTTCGATTAGATTTCCCCTGGGCCGAAGCCGAGGGAAAAGCGGCGCGACGGTACGGTCCTCTGGAAGCCTAATCGTCCCCATCGGACTGGACTGACGCGACCGCAATGGGCCAATTAGTGGGGTTCGGTCCAAACGGCAATTGAAACAGACCAAGGGTTACCGAGATATTCAAGTTTGACCGGTTGGGACCGGACCGACACGACCTCGTAACCCGGCCAGGAAAGGAACAGCCCTAAGTAGCCATATAAAATGAACAGCCAGACCCGAATAATTTAAATAGGATCATGTGCTATTTTTAGCACGGGACTGACTGTTCATCTATCGGGGACTGGGCCTGCACCAGTCCCGTTCTAAAAATAGCACAGCCCCACGTTATTTTTAGCGTGGGACTTACTGTTCATCTACCGGGGACTGGGCCTGCGTCAGTCTCGTTCTAAAAATAACACAGTCCCATGCTATTTTTAGCGTGGGACCGACTGTTCATCTACCGGGGACTGGGCCTGCGCCAGTCCCGTTCTAAAAATAGGACTGACTGTTCATATCCCGAGGTCGGGACTGCTGCTATTATTAGCACAAGCCCGGTCTAGAGTTTGACCGCAGCCCCGACCATGGGACTGCAGCACTCAGCCCCGATCGCTTGGCCTCTCCATTATAAAAGAGAGGCCACGTCACTCAAGAACACGGATCACACAGATCACAGATCAGCGTGAGGAAGATCAGCATGCGTGGCACACGTGACACGGATCAGACTGTGAGAGAACCCTCACTTGCGGGAGTGTTGCAGCTTTGGCCCGGCAAGGAGCGAAAGACACGAGCCAAAGAGCAGCGACGTGCCAGCGGGAGCATGAGGGGAGCGCAGAGCAGGAGGCAAGAGGGACGAGCAGGAGGCAAGCAAAGGAAGGGGTAAGGAAAGGGAGGGACAAGATTGACCCCTCGCCTTCCCTTTTTCACCCCTTTTCTTCTCCCATTTTCTCTTCTCTCCCCTCTTCTTCCCTCCCCSTCTTCTTTCTAACTGCCTTCATGYGTTGTGTGCATGMTGTATCTGATTTGTGCGAATTATGACGGAGCTCTGCATTAGTTGATTGGCCATAATTTYTGTGCTCACACGTTGTAATTGAGGGCTGAGACCAAACTGTGTGTCTTCACACACCATGCGTGAGAGTCATATTCRAATTGTGTGCCTGTGCACTCCGTGCCTGAGGACATTTTTTTTTCTTTTGACCGTGTGTACACTAAGAACCATATCAGAGTCCTGTTGCTGTTTGCGACTGTGCACCAGTGCGCACCACTCCTGAGAAACACTTTTCGCTGTTTGTGACTGTGCCCCAGTGCGCACCACTCTAGAAAGTCATTTTGCGACTGTGCGCCGGTGCSCACCGCTCTTGAGAATCATATCAGGGTCCTG
Source organism: Chara braunii (assembly GCA_003427395.1). Lineage (NCBI taxonomy): Eukaryota > Viridiplantae > Streptophyta > Charophyceae > Charales > Characeae > Chara > Chara braunii. The sequence goes on from BFEA01000375.1 coordinate 766,349, forward strand.
TTGCTGTTTGCGACTGTGCGCCAGTGCGCACCACCCTTGAGAACCATATCAGAGTCCTGTTGCTGTTTGCGATTGTGCGCCAGTGTGCACCACCCTTGAGAACCACATCAGAGTCCTGTTGCTGTTTGCGACTGTGCGCCACTGCGCACCACTCTTGAGAACCATGTCAGAGTCCTGTTGCTGTCTGCGACTGTGCGCTAGTGCGCACCACCTGTCTCTTATACACATCTAGATGTGTATAAGAGACAGGTCGCGCACCACTCTTGAGAACCATGTCAGAGTCCTGTTGCTGTCTGCGACTGTGCGCTAGTGCGCACCACTCTTGAGAACCATACCTGAGTCTTTTCGCTGTTTGTGACTGTGCGCCAGTGCGCACCCTGTCTCTTATACACATCTAGATGTGTATAAGAGACAGGGTCACACGAGCTTTATGCGACAGTTCTCTAGCCCTAAGGGAAGGCTGTGTGGAGCCCTCAAATGGTAGTCGCAGCAAAAGCCATTCTATTCATTTTACCATGTGACCGACATCGGCCCTAAGCGAGGGCTAAGTGGTGCCGTCAGATACCAGGCCTGTCTCTTATACACATCTAGATGTGTATAAGAGACAGACTGCGCACCACTCTTGAGAACCATGTCAGAGTCCTGTTGCTGTCTGCGACTGTGCGCTAGTGCGCACCACTCTTGAGAACCATACCTGAGTCTTTTCGCTGTTTGTGACTGTGCGCCAGTGCGCACCACTCTTGAAAGCCATTTTGCAACTGTGCGCCAGTGCGCACCACTCTTGAGAACCATACCTGAGTCTTTTCGCTGTTTGTGACTGTGCGCCAGTACGCACCACTCTTGAAAGCCATTTTGCGACTGTGCGCCATATCGCACCACTCTTGAGAACCATACCTGAGTCTTTTCGTTGTTTGTGACTGTGCGCCAGCACGCACCACTCTTGAAAGCCATATCTAAGTCTTTAGCTGTGCGCCAGCGCGCACCACTCTTGAAAGCCATCTGCAACTGTGCGCCAGCACTCTTGAAAGTCATATTTGAGTCATTTTGCTGTTTGCAAGTGTGCGCAAGCGCGCACCACTCTTAAAGGTCATTTTGTGAACTGTGCTATTCTCAACTGTGCGCTGAGTGCACACCTTGATTGAGGGCCAATACTGAGCTCTGAGCATTTTGCAACTGTTCACACCTTGATTGAGGGCCAATACTGAGCTCTGAGCATTTCGCAACTGTGCACCGAGTGAGCACTTGCCATTTCTGAGTTTTGTGCGGCGGTTCTCTGGCCCTAAGTGAAGGCTGAGTGGAGCCCTCAAATGCTAGCCAAAACAACAGCTATTTTAATCATTTTGTTAATGTGACCAGCTATTTGCTTGGCTGGCCACACGAGCTTTATGCGGCAGTTCTCTGGCCCTTAGTGAAGGCTGTGACGAGCCCTCAAATGGTAGTCGCAGCAAAAGCCATTCTATTCATTTTACCATATGACCGACATCGGCCCTAAGCGAGGGCTAATTGGTCCCGTCAGATACCAGGCACAGTGAGAGTTATTTTGAGAGGGTTGTGACGCTGGACTGCAGTAAACTGTGGACTATGTTCAGCGTTTCCCACTCAATGCGGTAATGCTGGACTGCAGTAAACAGTGGACTATGACGCGGTAGACTGTGGTAGATTGCGGTAACGCCATACTGGTCGGACTATGCTCATGCTCGGGACAGTAATAATGATGCTGGGCAGCACTCTTTTCTTCTTGGGATATTGTTGTTAGGACGCGCATGCAAGCTTGTTATTATTTAAGTGTAAGCCAGTGCGCGCCCAGATCAGATTTATTTAAGTGTGCACCAGTGCGCACCAAGATCAGACATTATTATTTAAGTATGCGCCAGTGCGCGCCCGGATCAGATTTATTATTTAAGTGTGCGCCAGTGCGCGCCCAGATCAGATTTATTATTTTTAAGTGCGAGCCAGCGCGCGCCCAGAGCAGATATTATTTTAAGTGCGCGCCCGTGCGCGCCCAGACCTGATATTTCTATTTTGAGTGTGCGCCCGTGCGTGCCCAAGCTTGGAATAGCAGTTAGAGTGCGCGCCCGTGCGCGCCCAAGCTTGGAATAGCAGTTAGAGTGCGCGCCCATGTGCGCCCAAGCTTGTAATATCAGTTAGAGTGCGCGCCCATGCGCGCCCACGCTTGGAATAGCAGTAAGAGTACGCGCCCATGCGCGCCCCAGCTTGGTATTGCAGTTAGAGTGCGCACACATACGCGCCCAACCTTGGAATAGCAGTTAGAGTGCGTGCCCATGCGCGCCCAAGCTTGGTATTGAAGTTAGTGTGCGCGCCCATGCGCGCCCAAGCTTGACATCGCTATATGAGTGCGCACCCGTGTCCGCCCAGGCTGGATATAGTTATTTGAGTGCGCGCCCGTGTGCGCTTGCGCTGGATATTGCCTTTTGAGTGTATTAGAGTACGTGCCTATGTGCGCCCAGGCTGGGTATCGTTATTTGAGTGYGCGCCCGTGTGCGCCAGAGCCTATGATTATTATGAGATGATTTGCCATCACGCTCCCGTTGATTTATTTCCTTGCTGATCAGCAACACCTCATGCATGTGATATTTTCCCTCGCACGGGGAGCATTGGCAGTTCAGTCCCTGCACAGATGACCTGGCTCAGTCTAGCCCCAGTACATTCAGCATTTGTGACTGGTCCCTGTGCATGAGATGTTCTATTGATCAGTTGCTGTTCAGTCGGGCCCCTTCTGGCGGGCCAACTTGAGATTGTTGCTGTTCAGCCGGGCCCTTCACGCGGGCCAACTTGAGATTGTTGTTGTTCAGCCGGGCCCTTCAGGCGGGCCTACTTGAGATTACTGCTGTTCAGCCGGACCTCTTCAGGCGGGCCCACCTCTCGAGATTGTTGCAGTTTTCAGCCAGGCCCCTTAAGGCGGGCCCCTTCTTTTGAGATAGTTGCTGTTCAGTCGGGCCCATTCAGGCAGGCTTTATATTGAGTTGATGTTCAGCCGGGCCCATTCAGGCGGGCCCTATATCGAGTTGCAGTTCAGTCAGGCCATTCAGGCAGGCCTCCACATTGAGTTGCTGATTACTATCTGGCCAGATCTTGGAGGGAGTATTTACATTAGTGAGAGTGCACCTTCCGTCCAAGCTGGCCCGACATCGTGAGACTAACCCTAAGTGGGGTAGATTGATTGGGAGGTTCTGCTACAGACATGTGGGACATCAGAGTTTCACTATCAGGGCTAATGAGTCCTCGACTTCGAGACACACGCTCGTGATCACCTACTCGGTGAAGGGGGCAGAGACAGGAGTGAAGGGCACCACTTACGACAGGATCGCAGATTACATATTTCGCAGGGAGAGCTATTGGAGGGACAACTGGCTACATGTGGTGTTCCCTCGCGTACCTTCAGCACCTGGGGTCGTGCTCTTCGATTTTGACGGATGCAACCCTAAGCCCCTTAGTGAGTCTCGCAGCAAGGACAAGAGGCGGAAGGACGACCGGATTAGGAGAGAGATAGCCAGATCCGGGGTCCCAATCACTACATGCGTCCAGAGATGAAAGACAGATCAGTCGGACTTGGAGCCCTGCACCGTGAGTGACATTGATCTGGGCAATTATTTCGATTGGGACACTTACAGAGGCTGAGTTTGTGGACAGTGACGAGAGCATTGGAGACTGGTGAGCGACGACGTCGGAGAGCGACTTTGAGGAGGATTGCGTATCTTCTTGCACGGTATCTGCTTGAGGGTGATTGACCCCTACATGTCAGACGACTCTAGGTCTGAGACAGTTATTGGTCCCCCAAGAGGGGAGGGTCCGGTCCAGTACCTTGGAGATGGCTATAGTCATTTGGTTGGGACAGACTTTGCTATGCAGGCTTATCGAAAGCCTCTTTACGGAGACCGTTTCCTCGAGGTATCCTACATCTACTCAGATGGGAGAGGGCGGATTGAGATATTGATTGGAGCTACAGGCGACATTATCCTTGCGGAGGAGCTTTATCTCAGGAGCGTTGCAGACGAGGAGATGGCGAGATGCATGGCCTATATCTGCAAGATTGATCCAGCAGCGCCTCTCGAGATCAGTTATGTGGTTCCAGAGTCTATAGCCACGCGGGTTCTCAATGACGAGGTGCCAGATACAGAGTCCCAGACAGCAGCACTTTCTCACGAGGGGGTACCGCTTATTATCATCGATTGAGGTTCTCTCTTTTCAGTCACTATGATGTATTATGACATTATTATTTATTAGTGACTGCAGCCCTCCGATGGCTGCTCCCTGCATATTCTGTGTACTACTCTTCAGTCTCGTTTCTCTGGTCATGCTCTTGCAGAGTCTGGTTTCTGATCTCCTCGTTTTGTCAGTGTCAATTATTCTATGATGATGCATGTATGTTATTTTCCTCCTTACTTTACACAGGTTACACTCAAGGCAGCTTGAAGGACTCCTGAATGATAGGGACTCYGGTGACCTTGGGTCTATCCTTTATACGGGGTCAGGTGCAGGCGATAAACCCGAACGCCTCACTCTAAGCCGTGTCGCCGCTGGCAGGAGGGATAACCCTGATTACTCGGCTGTATGACAAAGTGTGACTGCCTCTGAATACACCTCTATTTTTATACCTATCAAAATCCTGCGTGACAGCCTGCCAGTCCTCTAACGCACTGAGCTCGGTCCGGGGAAGGACATCTTACCCGACCCTTGGAGCGGTGGGGGCGCGACAAAAATGGCGCCGTTGCCGGGGACTCAAAAATCTTGAGTTCCTGGGAGCGGACCTTGGTCACAATACTCTGTGACTAGGCAGCAGTCTAGCATATTTCGTACAAGGTTTGGCTCAGGTCAGAAAGACTTTCGGCTAGAGGAGCCCCAAGAGGAGGGGCCTCTTGCAGAAGTCTATCTGAAGTGATTCAAACCTGCCAGCAAGGGTTTGGAATTTGATTTCTGGACCCTTTGCTTGAGAAGTCTATAAGTCAGAAACCAGATAATGACTGAAGAGTATACTGTCCTAGAAGCCCTAACTTGTGTCACCTGTGGTGGTGCCTTTCCTTATATGTTTATCAAATGTATTACTTGTGTAAAAAGTACGACGACTGTGCATGTGCTTGTCTCTAAATTCCTTGACACTGATGATTATGATATTCGACCCTACATCCTAGAAGGGACTGATCGGGATCCGAGTTGCTTTACCAACTGGGATGTCATAGTGGAGTGTGTCAAAGTCGAGAGGGATCAATTGAGACAACAAGGGATAGAAGCGAGTTGGAGCTTACTGCCTAGGATTTATGAGAGGATTCCTMCCCCGCCAGTACCTAAAGGATTTTGTGATGGAAGGAACTTGCAGCCAATCATCAATGCAGCATTGAGAAGGCAGAGCTGGTAGGCAGCCCATGTCGGCAGTAACTAGAGCGATAGAGACACTGGCCAGGATCACTGTTGGCGGTGTTTTCCCATACATCATTGAGAGGTGTGTGACTTGTGAGCACGACTCAGTGATTCTATACGTCCTTGTAGCTCGGTTTCTTGATACGGATGACTATGATGTGAGGCCGTACGTAGCTGCTGAGACAAGGAGAGGGATCGATTATGAGGCATGTTGGATAGCTGCGGCTCAGTATGTTCTAGATGAAAGGCTGTTGCTGAAACAACGAGGTAAGAAAGTGACTTGGAGTGTTCTGCCTAGAGAGTTTGAGAGATTCCCAGGTCCGCCTGTGCCTGCTAGCTTCTGCGACGGGAAGGACTGGGGACCAATCCTCAACGCGGTACTCAGGGGCCGAGTGTGGTGAGCCATGCCAAGGGATGTCTACATTCCTGATGATGGAGAGAGTTTCTGCTTCGAGATCTATCTAGATGAGCAACAAGCGACTGTCATCGGGGCCGTGAGAGGATGCGGCACTAGGTTAGGTAGGCGCGATGAGATTGGCATGGTAGAACACTACCTTGAGCTTATGCGAGCGGCTGCTTTTAGAGCAATTACGGATCAGACTAAGATTAGACACTTGCTGGATTGCAAGAGTTCGGATGGCAGGAGAGTGATGCTACATGCGAGGGATGAGACCATCCTATCTAGACAACACCCTGTTGATAGTCTGGCTAGAGGTGCTAGAAGCAGCCCTAGGCAATTATATTGGAATCTGAAAACTCTTTGTAGGAATTAGGCAATGTCTGGTTACTGTCTGTCAGTCATGGCAGCACTAGACGCCTTAGTTCCTTTTACCAGTGGAGGAGTCTTTCCCTACAAGGTAGAGCGCTGCGTATCCCTGGAAGAGAAACATGCACCTGGGAAGGCGTATATCCTTGTAGTGAAGTTCCTTGACACTGGTGAATACGATATCCGACCCTATATTCCCTCATTGAGGGAGAGAGGGACAGATCGCGAGTCCTTTCGGAGTTGGATTAGTGATATAGTTAATAAAAAAAAAAAAGAGTTAGAAAGAAAAGGAGCAAGGGTAGTGAGAAACCTAGCTCCGATTGTGTTTGACAGGTTCCCCGAGCCAGTTTTGCCTTAAAGTTTTACTGATGACAGAAATTGGGAACCAATTTTAAACGCAATCCAATGAGAGAAAAGGCTTAGGAAGAAATAGGAGTTTAACCAGTAAATTAGGCAAGATGGTCAGAGGACCAGACGCACGACAGAACCGTGCTCGTTCCTCCGCAGAGGACGAAAAAGTGACCATTACCGCTGTTCTACAAGAAAAGTTGAACAGGATAGAGGCCATGAAGACCGGGATGGACACTATGAATGTCCGATTAGATCTTCCGAGAGCCAAGGTACCTCCAGAGAACATACCCTGCTTTGATCGAACCAAGGTCAGGGAGTTCTTGGAGGATTATGATGTCTTTGATATGAGTCACGGTTGGTCGGACAAGCAGAAGTTGAAAGCTCTGCTAGCCTATGTTGAGCCTAAGATGAGGGTGTCGGTGACAAAAACGACACAAGGGTTGACAACATGGGTCGAGGTTAGACAAAACATGCTGGAAGAATACGCGAAGTATGACGTCCCAACGACCATGCAAAATTTGCTAGAAGTGCGACGTTCTAAGTATGCAACTCTCAACCAATTTCTAGAAGATTTTGAGCGGGTCGCGCGGAGAGTACCCTTTTTAGATGAGGCCCAGAAGTGTCATGTCCTGCTAACTAATTTTGCAGAGGACGAAAGAAAGAGTGTGGTAAGCCGCGCTGCCCAGTACCCTCTGAAATGGGATGAAGTAGTTGAGATGGTCCGAGAGCTACCTTCGGTATCAAATCGGAAATGGTCTCTGGAACAGATGAAAGCAATAACTAAAGCGAGAGAAGGAAATGTTGAAGCAGTTACGGGAGGAAACTTGAAGGCCGAGGAGATCCTTGGTCTTCTCGTTAAGTTTGGTACCTTCGAAAAGTTAACCCTTCCTGCCCCAGCGACTCAAGCTCTAGTCGGAGCCGAAGAAGGTAAGGAAGAAAGAAAGAAGGAGAAGCAAAAGGAAGAAAGTAAAAGTGAGAGTGAGAGTAGTGATGAGGAAGACGCTAGGCGAAGGAAAAAGGAGAGAGAAAAGAAGAAGCGCGATCAGGATTGGAAGAAAGATAATAAGAGCCGAGATTGGCAAAGGAGAGATGACCCCTTCCGATGTTATTATTGTGACGAGAAAGGTCATACTATGACCCGGTGCCCTATACTAGAGAAGGAACTCGAAGAAGAGATTGTTAAGAAGAATGTCAATGGGCACGTCTGTGATGCCAATTGGAACAAGATAGATTTTCGAGTCAAAGGAGGGATGCGATCAGTTATCCTAGAACAGCCTAGGGCCAATAAGGATAAAGAGAAGAAGGCTAGAGTCAATGTTATCACCTTTGATGGTATGCTACCTCCGGAGATAGCGGCTCGAGACGACAATCCTGGAAGTCAAAACCTGAATGTATCCCATATCAGTCAAAAAGAGGTCGAAGAGAAAAAAAGAGAGACGGCTCAAAGAGAGCTAGACCAACTGATAGATGGGACCAAAGACCTAGTGAAGGAAGGGAAAGGAAAGGAAGCTGCCGGAAAGAAGAGAAGAGTGGTCTTGAGATCCGAAGCCGAGGAAGGGATCTCGATAGATGAAGTAGTAAAGAAATTACTCGAGGAGACCGAGATCAACCTATCTTGGAAAGAAGCAGTAGCCTTGGTACCTAAGTTTAGAAAATAACTTAAAAAGATGGTTGAAAGACGGAAGGTAGAGATCAATAGTCTAAGACTCTTCCCTCAGCATGTGGAAAGAGCCCCGCCTGGTACCAAGATGAGGTTTGGCAACATGTCGTGCGGATATTTGAATATCTCCGTGAACGATGTAAAAGTCAGAGCTCTAGTGGACTCTGGGGCTGAGACGGTGCTTATGTCCTCGGCCACGATGAGATCATGTGGGCTTGGAATAGATAGGAAGACTAATCACCAGCTCTCCAATATAGCTGGATTCCTGCCTTTGGAAGGTTTCATTGATGATTTGCCAATTCGGATTGGAACTTTACGGGCCGAGATCCTCTGTTTTGTGGTCCCCAATTTGGATCATGACTGCATTCTCGGAGCCCCTTTCCTACATAGAATGGAGGCTTGTGCGTTCTTTGACCATGATGGGGCGGCCTGACTTTCTCTCCAGATTCCTAACAATGGTCAAGAACAGGCTTTTGTGATAAGTGATAGGCATCATCCTCGTCATCAGCGACATGTTAACTCTCTTAAGCATGGAGAATCTGACAAGCTGATTGAGGAAGTACGAGCAAAACTGAAAGGAAGTGGAAGAATAGATGAAAAGACGACGATTAGAGTAAATGATATTGGGAAGATGCTCAAGCTCCTGGATAAAGGAAATGAGTTGGACGATAAGAGAGAGATGGAAGGATTCAAGGATGCTGTGAGCGGAGCCAAAGCTGGCACGATGCAACTCACCTTCTCTGCGACTGGTCCTTTTTTAGAAAAATTGTCACCGGGTCTAAAAGGAAGTATAAGCGCAAAGGCGTTAAGAAGAATCCGGTGACCGTTCTAATAGAGAAAGATTACAATGAGGTATTAGAGAAGGAGAGAAAGATAATTAAAAGATTAAGAGAGGGTGCATTAAAAGGAGGCAGAATTACCCCAGAGAAGTTCAAGATAATGAAGGTAGGAGTCGATGACTTCCTTCTGCCGGCTGAGAGGGATTTCATATACGAATTATATCAGAAGTACAGTGGTGCCTTTTCCTTTAATGATGAGGAGAGGGGACGACTGGACGTTGACATTATCAAGATGGTCAAGATCTGGACCGTTCCTCACACGCCTTAGAATGACAGACCCACGAAATATGCCCAAAAGGAAGAAAAAGAGGTAATGGAGTACATAAACCAGAAGATCGCCTCCAACGTTGCGGAACCAGCTGATGGAGCTTACGCCAATCATTGGTTTTGCTTTTGGAAGCCAGGTGGCGGCCTGCGCTGGATACAAAACTTGCAAAAGTTGAATTCGGTAACGGTTCGCGATGCGGGTAGCCTACCCAACGCGGATCTGTTGGCCGAGTCTTTCGCTGAAAGAAGTATTTACTCCCTAGTAGACTTGTACTCTGGCTATGACCAGTTCCTGATAGACCCTACTAGTCGACCTATGACCGTCATGCATACACCTAGAGGCCTCATACAAATGTGTGTGGTGCCTCAAGGGTGGACGAATGGGGTTGCGGTCGTCCAGCGAGACATGCTGAAGGTCATGGAGGACATATGCCCAGAGGTTACGTTTCCATACATTAACGACAATCCAGTTAAAGGACCGAAGGAAAAGGATGAGACTTTAGTGGATGGTCGAGTCAGGCAGTTCGTATGGGAACATGCGCAGGGAGTAGCGAAAGTACTAGAAAGGTTGGCTAAATATAACCTAACAGCCAACGAGCCGAAATTTAATCATTATTAATCTTGATAGTTTATTAAATTATCTAATGAATCTTATAGAACAATAATTTAATCATTATTATATATATATATATATATATATATATATATATATATATTTGTTCCAAACGGAGGTAACGATCTTGGGTTTTAGGTGCTTCTTGGAAGAAAGAAGCCCTGATCCTAAGAAAGTGGATAAACTCTTGAACTGGCCGATGCCCTTAAAAACGGTTAGGGAAGTAAGGAGCTTCTTAGGGGTCTGCAGCTTCTGGCGGATCTTCATCCCCGGGTTCGCTAAGATAGCCGAGCCCCTTAGAGAAATGGTGCGACAAAGAGCTAGCTTAGAGTGGTCTGACCAAAGAGAGAAGGCTGCCCGGGTACGTCAAGATAAGTTAAAAGATGGCGGGATCGTATTAGGAGTACCCTACTTCGGCGATGAAAGGGAGAGGTCCTTCATCATCGAAGCCGATGGCGGGCCGATAGCATTAGGAGGAGTGTTCGTGCAGCGAGATGAGAATGGTAAAGAAAGGTCACTTAGATTTCAGAGTCGCACCCTTAATTCGGTTGAGAGAGACTATATTCAGTTCAGGAAGGAACTCCTGGCAATCCTGCACTGTCTCAGGGTGTTTAGACACTATGTTATGCGGCGAAGATTCATCCTAAGAACGGATTCCACAGCGGTAATCGGAGCCGTTAAGAGGCATCAACAAGTAGATGTTACGGTCAGTAGGTGGATAGCTCATATATTGACGTATGATTTTGTATTAGAAAAGGTACCTACTGAAAAGAATCGAGCTGATGGGCTGAGCCGCGTAGAATGGGGATCAATACATGATGAATCTCTTGAGGAGGCACCCTTCGTTGACGAATTCCTTATGGAAGACGATGATGAAGGATTACCTCCAACTCCGAGTTGTTATACAGTTTCAGCCATAGCAACGAGCAGGGAAGACTGCTGGGGGAAAAAGGAAGACCCTTACCTCCATTACCTTCTAACTCGAGAGGATGAGGAGGAAGGATGGTATGGGATGGCAGAACAAGCTGCTGTTGCAGCCCATGAGCTAGCAAAAAGTTCAAGGATGGCTGAACGAAGGCTGAATGAGATAGAGGAAGAGTCGGAAGACCCTGAGCAAGATAAGGACGCTGAGGAGAGATTTAAGAAGGATGAGTATGATGGGGAATATAAGAGGATCGGTATGGTAATGAACAGTAATCAGTTGGACGAATTCTATCATGAGAGAACAAAGAGAACCTTTATGCTGCGTAGGGGTCACATTTTTGTGGATGCTAAGGAAGGACTACCGCCACTGAGAGTAGTATGTGGTAAGGAAAGGCAACTAAAGGTGATCGTCGCGCTGCATGAGGGTCGAGCAGGGGGTCATAGGGGTGCGGATGCTACATATTATAAAGTATCCCGACTATATCACTGGGATGGCCTCAGGGATATGGTTATGAGATATTGTAAGTCATGTGAAGCCTGTCAGAAAAGGTCATCTATGAGATTGATTGAACCCTTATACCCCACTGTTCTTGTTGAACCTGGTAGTACTGTTCACCTTGATCTAATTACTATGCCACCTGGTAAGGATGGAATGAAATATGTACTAAACATGAAAGATAACATGTCTGGTTATGTTGAAGCAAAAGTCATCCGTAAGAAAACTGCAAAGTCAGTGGCAGATTGGATCGAGGAAATCTATCTGAGGTACCCCTTCATACGTGAGTTTGTGGCTGATCAGGGATCAAAATTCAAGAACGAGATGGTCAGGAGGCTCATGTTCAGACTTGGAGTCAGGATCAGATTTGTGACACCATACCATCCTCAGGCTAATGCACCAGTGAAGAGAGGGCACAGGACACTAAAGGATGCTATATCAAAATGGTGCCAAGGCAACTCCAGGAACTGGCCATCTTTCTTAAGGGCAGATGTCTATGCTGACAATGTGACTGTCAAACGGACTATAGGTTATGCGCCTATTACACTCTGGTATGGCAGGTATGCTACTTCTCTCATTGAGAACCTGGTTGAGACCTGGACCCATGAGGCACAAAGAGAGTCGTACTCCACAGAGGAGTTGCTGAGGCTGAGGATCAGGCAGATTAAGGAAGTGGATGAGGCCATAATTGAGGCCACAAAGAGGATGTCACACAGCAGGTTATCTGATCAGACACGATGGAACAGCAAGAGGTACATCAGGAAGGAACAACTTCAGGTTGGAGATATTGTACTTCTACATGATACATCTCTCGAGACACAGTGGACCAAGAGATTGGAGGCCAGGTGGATGGGACCATTCAGGATCATCAGAGAGGTTGAAGACAAGGCCTACGAGTTAGCAGAGATGGATGGTACGAGATCCCATAGTATAGTATCCGGCTCACGGCTTCGAAAATCCATACTTAGAGATGCAGATTTGATTCCGAGTTCGGGCAGAGTGATGAGGCGAGGCCCGAGGGCCATCTAGCATCAGCCTAGACATGCTGAGACGTGGCCAATGTGCCCTCAGCATTTGTTGGGACATGGTGAGAGTGCCGCCAACTTCGGATGATTATGAGCTGAGACGTGGCCAGTGTGCCCTCGGCTTTTGTTGGGACGTGGTGAGAGTGCCGCCAACTTCGGATGATTATAAGCTGAGACGTGGCCAGTATGCCCTCAACATTTGTTGGGACGTGGTGAGAGTGCCGCCAACTTCAGATGATTATTTGCTGGGACGTGGCCAGTGAGCCGCCAGCTATCGATGATATTGAGCTGGGATGTGGACAGTGTTGCCGCCAGCTACAAATGATGANGACGTGGCCAGTGAGCCGCCAGCTATCGATGATATTGAGCTGGGATGTGGACAGTGTTGCCGCCAGCTACAGATGATGATGATTATTTGCTGGGATGTGGCCAGTGAACCGCCAGCTATCGATGATTATGAGCTGGGATGCGGACAGTGTTGCCGCCAGCTACAGATGATGATGATTATTTGATGGGACGTGGCCAGTGAGCCACCGGCTATCGATGATGATTATGAGTTGGACGTGGCCAGTGAACCGCCAACTATCGATGATGATTATGTGCTGGGACGTGGCCTGTATGCCGCCAGCAGCAGCCGACAGTCGACTGCTATGATTATGGTATGATTTCGGATGTCGGAGCTGGATACGAGCAGCCTATGATGGCTCGGCTCATTGGTGGACTTATGTGTCTGTCTGGCCTAGATTGACCCCAGTTTTGTATGATTGTGAGTTAAACTTTTAAAATTTCAATTCATTGCATTGTATCTGGCTTGTCATGTGTCAGTTCTGGGACATGCCTGGGGGATTGGGAGCCAGTTTATGGGATTTCAGTTCTTGCCTCTTATTGTATTTTATTTAGTCTGAATGACATTTATGAAAAGAATGGCTGTGGGATAAAGTAAAATTTATTTTCTTCCTCTCATAAGTCAGCGCTCAGTTGATGGGGCAACCTTCTAGTACGATTGCGTAAGGAGGATTGCCTAGCATCGTCTGGCACAAATTGATTAGCTATCTCTGAAAGAGGGTGACATTTAGCTTAGTGAAGTGTTCCCTTGGCAAGGGACTCAGCATCGCCGAGATGGGGTTCCTCTCCAGACGGGCCTTCGCGGCTAAACGCTACCAAGCTCTAAAGGGGTAGGTAATCAGTCATATGTCATAATCAATGGAGTGATCTGTCCGATCATGTGATCGGGCAAAGATCACTTAGCATCGCAGCGGATTGAGGCTCGCTGCATTCTTCATGCTGGAAGGAGTGTTCCCACTGCAGCCGTCAGACTCTCGCAATGGTTCCCCGGCGAGAGTCTATCCACAGTGTCGTCCCCTGCAGTGTCAGCACTTGCGTCCTTCATGAAGAGGCGAAGAGTTTTCAACTGCGCCTCTTGAGCAAGAGATGATTCCCTGAAGCAGGTTCTCATAAGGTCCAGAGGCTAGCTGGGTCAGCGGGGTGTCTGAGCCATAGTGGCAGATAACTCCGAACCCTAGGGTGGCTAGCTGTTCCTCAGGTCATCGTATGGTGATCTGGTCCGCATGCTAGAAAGGTAGGAGGCATCCTGAGCCTCTCCTAGTCTAAATCCGACATTTGGCTGATCAAGGTGGTGGACTCCTACTATCACTCTGATCGGGATGTCTCTCGGGAGCAGTGTCTCCAGGGGCATTCCCTTGGCATCGGGCTTGACATCTGTTTTGCAGGTACCCTACAGCCAGACAGAGACAACGGGGTTCGGTATGACCCGACAGTGAGCGGCACAGAGCCGGCAGACAGAGACAACGGGGTTTGGTATGACCCGATAGTGAGCGGCACATAGCTGGCAGACAAAAAAAAAGGGGTTTGGTATGATCACCTCTTATGAGGCGGCCTTCGATCTAGATGATCCTGGATGCGATGATTGGTCCCATAGCCGCTCGTGGATGAGATATCGATGAGGATTGTGTTGTACTGATGGGCAGTATGGATGAGATGAACTGATCCAATGATGATGAGATGTGGAGGCCAGGATTGAGACTTGGACTGCTAGACCAGACCTAGCAATGGGGTCAGGTCTAAGATTGAGGATCGATCTTGATGATACGTGAGGACAAACCTAATGAAAGGTTCGACTTGAGATTGAGACTGATTCAGTGATGCAAGGGAACGGGATTGATAGTATGATTGGGTTGCATGAGCAATCATGATACTTGCGTGCGGTGACTGCACCACGCAAGTCTGATACGGTTAGTTCCTTCTTGATTTTGATGGTGGCTTGGACCAGTGGTCCATGCCTTATTGAGTGAGCACTCAAGCCCTAGCGGGCGAGCACCCTGATGATTGGGGATATAGTCTATATGATACCCCTGTATATCAGATAGCATATAAGGCCGCTTAGCTCAAGTTGGCATATGAAGAACAACGCAAGTACGAGGCACAAGCAATAGTTGGGTGGCGCAGCCTGATGGGCGACGGACGGTTCTGGTGCGCGTGGCAACGGCTGTGGCGCAGGGCGAGGCGGCTGTGGCAGGACGGTGAGCTGGCGAGGAGATGGTTGAATGGAGGAAGAAGGGTGATATGATGAAGGGTATGATCGAGAGGGCGGATCAAAACGTGGAGGCGGAGAGCCGTAGCGTTGCTCGTATTTATACGCATAGTACATCATGGATCTAGGCGTCGGCGTGCGTTCGCGCCGGTCCTCTGAGCGATGGCGCAAGCGCGTTCCTCCCCATCTCATCTCCTCCTCCTCCTCTTCGGATCTCTCCCCTTCGTACGTCAAATCGATCAGTCGATCTGGCGCCTTCCCCTGTCGACCACCCCTCCCACGTCCAGTGCCCGAGCCTCGCGTCTTTGGCGCCATGGCAAAAACTAATTAGCTGCGCGACGGTAAGCGCTGCGCAACGATGAGTGCTAGTGCGATAAGAGCGCAAGCAAGTCAAGAACGATGAAGACAGTGATAGTAGCAAGAGCGTAATAGCGTTGCCGCTGTGCACTCGAATACGAATGATGAGAGCAAGTAAGTTTTTATAGTGGCCGAAACCTGGCGAGGACGCCAGGAATGGGGTTTGGTATGGTTGTCGAAAGATGATGCGGCGCAGCAGTGGAAATTGACTCATCGCGGTCAACTCCCGCGCTGCGTCAAAATTGCGTCCGCAGTCAACCCCGCGATGCGTCAAAATCGCGACTAGGGACGTCCGCAGTCACGGCCAAACTGGACCCTAGCGCATCGATTAGATTTCCCCTGGGCCGAAGCCGAGGGAAAAGCGGCGCGACGGTACGGTTCTCGGGAAGCCTAATCGTCCCCGTCGGACTGGACCGACGCGACCGCAATAGGCCAATTAGTGGGTTCGGTCCAAACGGCACTTGAAACAGACCAAGGGTTAGCGAGATATTCAAGTTTGACCGGTTCGGACCGGACCGACACGACCGGGTAACCCGGCCAGGAAAGGAACAGCCCTAAGTAGCCATATAAAATGAACAGCCATGCCCGAATAATTTAAATAGGGTCATGTGCTATTTTTAGCACGGGACTGACTGTTCATCTATCGGGGACTGGGCCTGCACCAGTCCCGTTCTAAAAATAACACAGCCCCACGCTATTTTTAGCGTGGGACTGACTGTTCATCTACCGGGGACTGGGCCTGCGCCAGTCCCGTTCTAAAAATAACACAGTCCCACGCTAGTTTTAGCGTGGGACTGACTGTTCATCTACCGGGGACTGGGCCTGCGCTAGTCCCGTTCTAAAAATAGGAATGACTGTTCATATCCCGAGGTCGGGACTGCTGCTATTATTAGCACAGGCCCGGTCTAGAGTTTGACCGCAGCCCCGACCATGGGACTGCAGCACTCAGCCCCGATCGCTTGGCCTCTCCATTATAAAAGAGAGGCCATGTCACTCAAGAACACGGATCACACAGATCACAGATCAGCGTGAGGAAGATCAGCATGCGTGGCACACGTGACACGGATCAGACTGTGAGAGAACCCTCACTTGCAGGAGTGCTGCAGCTTTGGCCCGGCAAGGAGCGAAAGACACGAGCCAAAGAGCAGCGACGTGCCAGCGGGAGCATGAGGGGAGCGCAGAGAAGGAGGCAAGAGGGACGAGCAGGAGGCAAGAGGGACGAGCAGGAGGCAAGCAAAGGAAGGGGTAAGGAAAGGGAGGGACAAGATTGACCCCTCGCCTTCCCTTTTTCACCCCTTTTCTTCTCCCATTTTCTCTTCTCTCCCCTCTTCTTCCCTCCCCGTCTTCTTTCTAACTGCCTTCATGTGTTGTGTGCATGATGTATCTGATTTGTGCGAATTATGACGGAGCTCTGCATTAGTTGATTGGCCATAATTTTTGTGCTCACACGTTGTAATTGAGGGCTGAGACCAAACTGTGTGTCTTCACACACCATGCGTGAGAGTCATATTCGAATTGTGTGCCTGTGCACTCCGTGCCTGAGGACATTTTTTTTTCTTTTGACCGTGTGTACACTAAGAACCATATCAGAGTCCTGTTGCTGTTTGCGACTGTGCACCAGTGCGCACCACTCCTGAGAAACACTTTTCGCTGTTTGTGACTGTGCCCCAGTGCGCACCACTCTAGAAAGTCATTTTGCGACTGTGCGCCGGTGCCCACCGCTCTTGAGAATCATATCAGGGTCCTGTTGCTGTTTGCGACTGTGCGCCAGTGCGCACCACCCTTGAGAACCATATCAGAGTCCTGTTGCTGTTTGCGATTGTGCGCCAGTGTGCACCACCCTTGAGAACCACATCAGAGTCCTGTTGCTGTTTGCGACTGTGCGCCACTGCGCACCACTCTTGAGAACCATGTCAGAGTCCTGTTGCTGTCTGCGACTGTGCGCTAGTGCGCACCACTCTTGAGAACCATACCTGAGTCTTTTCGCTGTTTGTGACTGTGCGCCAGTGCGCACCACTCTTGAAAGCCATTTTGCAACTGTGCGCCAGTGCGCACCACTCTTGAGAACCATACCTGAGTCTTTTCGCTGTTTGTGACTGTGCGCCAGTACGCACCACTCTTGAAAGCCATTTTGCGACTGTGCGCCATATCGCACCACTCTTGAGAACCATACCTGAGTCTTTTCGTTGTTTGTGACTGTGCGCCAGCACGCACCACTCTTGAAAGCCATATCTAAGTCTTTAGCTGTGCGCCAGCGCGCACCACTCTTGAAAGCCATCTGCAACTGTGCGCCAGCACTCTTGAAAGTCATATTTGAGTCATTTTGCTGTTTGCAAGTGTGCGCAAGCGCGCACCACTCTTAAAGGTCATTTTGTGAACTGTGCTATTCTCAACTGTGCGCTGAGTGCACACCTTGATTGAGGGCCAATACTGAGCTCTGAGCATTTTGCAACTGTTCACACCTTGATTGAGGGCCAATACTGAGCTCTGAGCATTTCGCAACTGTGCACCGAGTGAGCACTTGCCATTTCTGAGTTTTGTGCGGCGGTTCTCTGGCCCTAAGTGAAGGCTGAGTGGAGCCCTCAAATGCTAGCCAAAACAACAGCTATTTTAATCATTTTGTTAATGTGACCAGCTATTTGCTTGGCTGGCCACACGAGCTTTATGCGGCAGTTCTCTGGCCCTTAGTGAAGGCTGTGACGAGCCCTCAAATGGTAGTCGCAGCAAAAGCCATTCTATTCATTTTACCATATGACCGACATCGGCCCTAAGCGAGGGCTAATTGGTCCCGTCAGATACCAGGCACAGTGAGAGTTATTTTGAGAGGGTTGTGACGCTGGACTGCAGTAAACTGTGGACTATGTTCAGCGTTTCCCACTCAATGCGGTAATGCTGGACTGCAGTAAACAGTGGACTATGACGCGGTAGACTGTGGTAGATTGCGGTAACGCCATACTGGTCGGACTATGCTCATGCTCGGGACAGTAATAATGATGCTGGGCAGCACTCTTTTCTTCTTGGGATATTGTTGTTAGGACGCGCATGCAAGCTTGTTATTATTTAAGTGTAAGCCAGTGCGCGCCCAGATCAGATTTATTTAAGTGTGCACCAGTGCGCACCAAGATCAGACATTATTATTTAAGTATGCGCCAGTGCGCGCCCGGATCAGATTTATTATTTAAGTGTGCGCCAGTGCGCGCCCAGATCAGATTTATTATTTTTAAGTGCGAGCCAGCGCGCGCCCAGAGCAGATATTATTTTAAGTGCGCGCCCGTGCGCGCCCAGACCTGATATTTCTATTTTGAGTGTGCGCCCGTGCGTGCCCAAGCTTGGAATAGCAGTTAGAGTGCGCGCCCGTGCGCGCCCAAGCTTGGAATAGCAGTTAGAGTGCGCGCCCATGTGCGCCCAAGCTTGTAATATCAGTTAGAGTGCGCGCCCATGCGCGCCCACGCTTGGAATAGCAGTAAGAGTACGCGCCCATGCGCGCCCCAGCTTGGTATTGCAGTTAGAGTGCGCACACATACGCGCCCAACCTTGGAATAGCAGTTAGAGTGCGTGCCCATGCGCGCCCAAGCTTGGTATTGAAGTTAGTGTGCGCGCCCATGCGCGCCCAAGCTTGACATCGCTATATGAGTGCGCACCCGTGTCCGCCCAGGCTGGATATAGTTATTTGAGTGCGCGCCCGTGTGCGCTTGCGCTGGATATTGCCTTTTGAGTGTATTAGAGTACGTGCCTATGTGCGCCCAGGCTGGGTATCGTTATTTGAGTGYGCGCCCGTGTGCGCCAGAGCCTATGATTATTATGAGATGATTTGCCATCACGCTCCCGTTGATTTATTTCCTTGCTGATCAGCAACACCTCATGCATGTGATATTTTCCCTCGCACGGGGAGCATTGGCAGTTCAGTCCCTGCATAGATGACCTGGCTCAGTTTAGCCCCAGTACATTCAGCATTTGTGACTGGTCCCTGTGCATGAGATGTTCTATTGATCTGTTGCTGTTCAGCCGGGCCCCTTCAGGCGGGCCAACTTGAGATTGTTGTTGTTCAGCCGGGCCCTTTAGGCGGGCCAACTTGAGATTACTGTTGTTCAGTCGGACCTCTTCAGGCGGGCCCACCTCTCGAGATTGTTGCAGTTTTCAGCCAGGCCCTTTCAGGCGGGCCCCTTCTTCTGAGATAGTTGTTGTTCAGCCAGGCCCATTCAGGCGGGCTTTATATTGAGTTGCTGTTCAGCCGGGCCCATTTAGTCGGGCCCTATATCGAGTTGCAGTTCAGTTAGGCCATTTAGACAGGCCTCCACATTGAGTTGCTGATTACTATCTGGCCAGGTCTTGGAGGGAGTATTTGCATTAGTGAGAGTGCACCTTCCGTCCAAGCTGGCCTGACATCGTGAGACTAACCCTAAGTGGGGTAGATTGATTGAGAGGTTCTGCTACAGACATGTGGGACATCAGAGTTTCACTATCAGGGCTAATGAGTCCTCGACTTCGAGACACACGCTCGTGATCACCTACTTGGTGAAGGGGGCAGAGACAGGAGTGAAGGGCACCACTTACGACAGGATCGTAAATTACATATTTCGCAGGGAAAGCTATTGGAGGGACAACTGGCTACATGTGGTGTTCCCTCGCGTACCTTCAGCACCTGGGGGCGTGCTCTTCGATTTTGATGGATGCAACCCCAAGCCCCTTAGTGAGTCTCGCAGCAAGGACAAGAGGCGGAAGGACGACCGGATTAGGAGAGAGATAGCCAGATCCGGGGTCCCAATCACTACATGCGTCTAGAGATCAGAGACAGATGAGTCGGACTTGGAGCCCTGCACCGTGAGTGACATTGATCTGGGCAATTATTTCGATTGGGACACTTACAGAGGCTGAGTTTGTGGACAGTGACGAGAGCATTGGAGACTGGTGAGCGACGACGTCGGAGAGCGACTTTGAGGAGGATTGCGTATCTTCTTGCACGGTATCTGCTTGAGGGTGATTGACCCCTACATGTCAGACGACTCTAGGTCTGAGACAGTTATTGGTCCCCCAAGAGGGGAGGGTCCGGTCCAGTACCTTGGAGATGGCTATAGTCATTTGGTTGGGACAGACTTTGCTATGCAGGCTTATCGAAAGCCTCTTTACGGAGACCGTTTCCTCGAGGTATCCTACATCTACTCAGATGGGAGAGGGCGGATTGAGATATTGATTGGAGCTACAGGCGACATTATCCTTGCGGAGGAGCTTTATCTCAGGAGCGTTGCAGACGAGGAGATGGCGAGATGCATGGCCTATATCTGCAAGATTGATCCAGCAGCGCCTCTCGAGATCAGTTATGTGGTTCCAGAGTCTATAGCCACGCGGGTTCTCAATGACGAGGTGCCAGATACAGAGTCCCAGACAGCAGCACTTTCTCACGAGGGGGTACCGCTTATTATCATCGATTGAGGTTCTCTCTTTTCAGTCACTATGATGTATTATGACATTATTATTTATTAGTGACTGCAGCCCTCCGATGGCTGCTCCCTGCATATTCTGTGTACTACTCTTCAGTCTCGTTTCTCTGGTCATGCTCTTGCAGAGTCTGGTTTCTGATCTCCTCGTTTTGTCAGTGTCAATTATTCTATGATGATGCATGTATGTTATTTTCCTCCTTACTTTACACAGGTTACACTCAAGGCAGCTTGAAGGACTCCTGAATGATAGGGACTCCGGGGACCTTGGGTCTATCCTTTATACGGGGTCAGGTGCAGGCGATAAACCCGAACGCCTCACTCTAAGCCGTGTCGCCGCTGGCAGGAGGGATAACCCTGACTACTCGGCTGTATGACAAAGTGTGACTGCCTCTGAATACACCTCTATTTTTATACCTATCAAAATCCTGCGTGACAGCCTGCCAGTCCTCCAACCCACTGAGCTCGGTCCGGGGAAGGACATCTCACCCGACCCTTGGAGCGGTGGGGGCGCGACACCGTCACCCTTGCGCTGTCGCTTAGTCTGTTGCTGCACAGTGCTACCCAGTCGGGCCCACCGCCCACTATTCCTCCGCGCTATGGCTCCGCCCGCCGCTGCCTGTTGCCAACCTCTGCGCCTCCCTGCTCTACACGCATCCGACGCACTTCCCCGCCCGGATTCATCCACCCCCTTTCTTTATTCTCGTCTGCCCCGTCGCCCACTGCTGCTGCCTCATCCACTCGCAGATGTTTCCTCCGCTATCGGTCTGCATTACCCGATACTTCTCACTAGCGCACACCGCCCGTTGCGGTGTCTGCTCTGCCTGCTGCTGCCCGACGCTGCCCGGCTTGCCCATCCGCCCCGCCATCTAATGTCCGCTCCACTAACTAAGCACCCGGTAATCCTCCTAGGTAGCACTATGTCGGGACTGCTGACTTTCATAGGGGGAGGGTACCAGAGGGGAGGCACAGCGGCCAACTCATCGAAGAGGCCTGATCGTGATGCTACCGGCTGCCCCCTTTTTCCCTATGATCAACCCGTATGCAACATGAGTGTCGCGGGCCCCTTCCTAACTCTCCGTGGTCCGCTCTGCCCCTCAAATCCCCAACTGCTTAAGGCCATGTAGGGGCGGGCTTCTTGGGATGTGTCGCTGCAGCCCACAGTTGCGGCGTCCTGACAGTGCATTGGGCCACCAATGCCCAAGGCTAATCCCGTATATCGGGTCGCTGTTGGCGGACGGTACACCCGCAAGGGGTTCCCGCCACTTAGGTTTTTTCCGCCTCGTGGGCTAATCACCCAGCGGTTCGCATGCACGTTGAACTCCGCGGTCCGTGTCTTCCAGGTGGTGAAGCCGAGAAAATCTGTCGGTACCCCGAATACGTAGGAGCCTGCAGGTCAACCAAAGGAGGCGCATGCTCAAGGTCCTCGACTGTCGTGACGGCCAAAAAAAAAACGGCGCCCCGTCCGAGTCAAGAAAAGTCGACGTATAGAAATAACAGACAATAAAATACTAAACCATTTCAACTTTTAATCACCAGAATACAACAAACAAGGGAAAGGAGACCGTCGGTACCGTTCTGACGCCACCGATGGCAAAACTAAAGGGGAGTAGCCCCATCGGGCCTTTAGCCCCCTGATCTCTTCGCGCTACTCTGATATCCCTGCGTCGTCGCCGCTCGATCTCGATCCCTGAACTTCTAAGATGAAAGTCCGACGCTGTAACTAACAGCACGAGGCCCGAAGCTAGGTTTAGTTTTGGCGACAATCTAAACTAGGCCGATACTGCGCGTCGCACAGATATATGAGAATGTTTTCAAAAATCAATGGTCGTCGACGCCGCCCTCCATACGTCGCATTAGTCACAGGCAAGCGCATCAACCCAAAGGCAACATATTTTTAATCATAATTTAAATCAGAAATAATTTCAAATAAATAAAAAGAAAAATCTAGTCGGTGATCACGCCGGTTCTTTAATCATCAACAACTAAAATCACGTGCGCCTCAAACCTGCGCGCCCAAGCACTCTCTATTCTAGTCAACCATCCAGTCAACCTTGACCTCAGACGTAGCTTCCAAAAACCAGGGCGGATACCCTTGTAAGGGTATTCGCGCCGACAACTTACCGGACCATATTAAGTGGCATCCCCGTCGCTTCGTCAAATCGGAAAGCTATAAATCTATGCACATTCTAAATGCTGACGAGAAAGGAACTAATCCGATTAATAGCCGACAGATTCGGGGTTGAGGCCTCCAACAATCCAAGCCCTTACAACTATATGCTGTCAGGATTCTAACCTGGGTCTCCTTTGTCTCATACTAGGACGCAGTTGTACTGGACATACGTACTACAGCATAAGTTTCAGTGACCCCTCTCAACTGTCCTTTCCCCTTTGTCCTATACAAACGCCGGTTCCTCATTGAGTGTCCCTTAGTCTCTACCTTGCAAGTTGGGCCATAACCAGGGACGCGGACTCTAACCGAGACCTTCGAAGGCACCCTCGCCTCCCTTTAACAATCCTCACAATCAAACATATATATACATATGAATCTCATCTCAACACACCCCCTGCAGTCTAGTACAGGAAGGCTAGGTCTCCATCTTGGCCCACCATAGTCTGGGTGATCGTGGCAGATCTACGGCCTACTGCGCTTGTTATTTTAGTAGTAGTGCCCTCGCAGGTTGCGCCATGATAGGTTTTTTCTCCGGATAAGCATTCAATCAGGACTCAAAAAAAAGACTCGACTCTTATCCCACGCCATCCCGCGGCAGGTAAAACCCTCCTGGGTGGCCACACCCTTTTGAGTCTTTACCCCTTTTGGCGAGACGTGGGCCCGCTGTCAGATTGCACCGATCAGCAGCCGACACTAGGGGTTACGCCCTAGTGATGCTAAACTTTACCGTTAGCTTGGTATTCTCATAAATGCCCAGATTTTAGCACAAGCGGTTGGACAGTGTGTCGCAACAATACAGGCCTACTGCGGGACAACACAGAGGTCTGTCACACATAAAAGGCATTTACCAGCTTTCTGAGGATCAACATAGAGAGAACACGGCAACCTCTTCACTATCACAAAACAGAATCACCGCCAGGTCCGCAAGGCCATGACCTCCTCACTTGATCAAGGCTAAAAGACCACAGTGTCACCACACATCCCGAAACATCTCCCGATGAAGCTTTTTGCGACCTTTTAAATTCTTCCAATGGCCAAGCAAAAACGTGGTCCTTCTCATCGGACTTTATCATTCAAAACCAATTTACCATGCCATTGAATCTATTCACCCCCTTTCATACGAAGGAGCTCTCACTCAATAGGTCTCCCAGTTATCCCTCTCTCTCTAGGATGAACTCTCACGTGACCTTTCTTTTTTAAAACATTTTCCCTCTCTGAAGATGGGTCTTCCAATATAAAACAATAGACTACCTTTCCACTCAAAGGTGTCTCAACCATAAAAACAACTCAAACTGAGAGACCAACTTATGGGTCCTCATCACAACTCACTCATAATTATTCGGTATGGCGAGCTCCTCGGTCTCATGGACCCATGAATCCCTTAGGATTCTCACCCTTTCACAATAACAGACTGCACTCCCTCTCCTTATACTTGGCCTTGTCTTGCTTGTAAGCATACCGCACAAGTATACCGAAGAGTAGACGGTTCACATTCATCCATTCTCACAAAATTCACACAATTCATGAGATATCTCTCATCCACCTCTTCATACAAAACCATCATTCATCAGGATAAAACCACACATGTGAGAGTGATTGTGATCGTCATATATAAGGAATAGTCTCAGATAAACTCTCAACTCGATATATACACAGGGGTACAATACCTCAACTCAAACGCGAACCAAATGGTCTCGAATTGCATATATACACCCGGAGTTGAACGATCTCAATTCGAATTGGTATCAGTACCACACATAAAATTTATGCCCTCTCTGACCAGACTTAAAACCACTTAGTCTTGGTCAGGATATGATCACACCCCTCAGATCAGAGGGACCCGAGTACTTCGAAACATATCCAGATATCTAAGGAAAAGTAAGACTAGAAGTCATGCATACACAAGTCTTACAACTACCTTTCTAGGCTAGAAAGCCTATCTCCCACACACTCAGGTCTCTTCCTAAGCTTCTCCTACCTCTCACACCTGTACAACCATCTAGGCCTAGACACGTCGTAGGCCTCATATCTTATTTTCCCAATCAATAGGTCCGATAGAATAGCCCCCTACTTCGTAACACTGCCCTTAGGGTCACTCCTTGCTCTTCCCACTGGAGGCATTCTCCTAATGTGATATGAGGTAGACCTAACATACCCCATATATACAGTTATTCTATTGGGGTTCCTCCTACCTACAACTCAAGCCACCTTACCGAACCATTATTACGAAAATCCCTCCCATCTGTACGTTGTGCCTATCTACAACAGCTATATAACTAGGATTTATTGCTCATATTTACAGTCTACTCAAATTTCCAGGCCCTTCTCACACAAACCCTTCTTCTTCACGACTACATTCATGACGCAGTGCTCGATGTTCCATCTCGCCGCAAAGCCTCTTTCCGTGTTTCCCCCGGGATGGTTGGGTCGATATACTTCCCGGCCTTGTCGAAAACATCTCCCTCAGTATTAGTCCTTATTAGACCGCCTGCCTCATCGTTCCTTCGCTCCCAACAAAACTTTATTATGTACCCTTCCTTGGCACAATGTTTGCAAATTTCTTTTTCCCAACCCGCTTTCTTCCCTCCAGGGCCACCTTTGCTGCCACCGCGTTCCCTTTTTTCATGCCCCTCATCCCTGCAACCCCTTCCAGCTTTCCGCTTTTGGCCCCCTCCACCGGCCCCGTGGTCTTCTGTCACTCGTGGTATTTGTGGCTGCAATGGCCTCATACACAAGGCTGGCTGGAACTGGACAGCAGGAGGCCTAGGTGGCATCATATCCATTTGTGGGCCCAAACAACTGCCTTGTACCCAGGGCAGATATGGATTATATATAGGTCTTGGCCCTACTTGACCGCATGGGCCCCCCTGCCCATATAGCGCATGCCCAATCGGTGGGGGCCTCTCTTGTGCTGCTCTGCCTTCCACCTCTTGCGGGGTGGCCCCCATCTGTCGTGAGCACTGCCCACCTCCGGTACCTTGACCTCCCTGGGCTCGATTCCTCGCCTTCCGCTAAGCCTTTGTCAACTTGGGAGGTTCAGGCTTCCCTTCTTCTCCCATCACACCCTTTTCTTTACTTCCTCGAGGGGTACGACCAGTCTTTCCCCAACGATCACATACCACCTTTACCCAGTGCTCTGGCCACCACTCACTCCTTTGCCTCTCCCGACCCGCAACCGAGGATGCTTCCCTGTTAATGGGCCCTTCCCTTGGCTCAGGCGAAATAACAGGTAAAGACATACTAGATTCTTACTCCTCCTTGACCTCAATGACCCCCTCATCTTCATCTCTTTCCGGGGCGCAAGCTTGCCTTCGTGGGGTCTTCTTGTATGGGAGTAGCTCATGATGATCCTCCCTTGCCTTTACTTCACCTCTCGTTGTCGGCCCACTCGTTACTCCCTCAGAAACTTTTCCTTTGTCATGCCTGGCTTCTTCTAGTCGCGTCAACCTTTCCTCCAACATCCCGACTTGCCTCTGTATACCACTTAATTCTTCTACTGTAGGCGCGACCTCGACTGGTTGCATATGGCTTCCCTTCCGTTGACCCTGTGCTCCTTCTTCTGGAAACCTTAACCTGAGCGGTCTCCATCTCACTCCAAGTCCGCGACTTTATCATAAAGGTAGATACTTCCTCGCTCAACTTTTCACAGATGAACAACGGCAACATGCTCCAGATTGCTTTCTCGTCCCACATCTTTGCGAGGCTAAAGTCTTTATAGTCACGCAGAAAGTTGGACAAACCTTTCCCTCGAAACAGCAAGGCTCGAAGGTCTGGGGGCATTGCGTCTTGTACTGACTCGCGCAACAACACTTTAGTGAGGCACGTGCTTCTCCAAAGTAGGATCTTGGCGAAACCACTTTCTTCAGCCATGATGTCGATGTTGGCCTGATATGCATAGCAAACCCTAGCTTGTCAGGCCGCTTCTCAAAAAGAATTTGAAACAGATGATCACAATATAACTCTATATTTTAGTCACTCTGCTCTAATATTAAAGGGACTCGCGTAGGCAGAATTTTCTGAGTTAATCATGGGCAGATATTAATCATTGCTACAAATGTCATTGACCCTCCTACTCTTACCACATAGGAAGACGGCCATAAACAGCCCTGAGATAAACACTTAGCAGAGTATGCGGGCACTCTCTATCGGCCTGCTACTGCCCGAAGTTTGTCCCAATCTTGAGCTCTCTCGTCTGGGTCATGGGAACTAGCATAGGCGTCAACCACATTGACCATATTCCTGAACCCAGGACTGGGGGGTAAAAATCTTAGGTCTAAGTATAGCCCATAGATGATTTCACATGTATAACGCCCATATCCCCATTCTCGCGCTCTCAACGCTGCTTCTGCCGCGGCCTCTACCCTTGCATGTCCCCCAAAACACTTCTCTACGAGGAAATTAGGCAGAACGACTCTTAACGGGGCTGAGGGAAGTACAAATTCTTCAGCACGCTTAACCTCTACATGGGTCTTCACCTGCTCTTCTCCCTCACGGACCCTGTCTCTCGCCCATTTTGTTGCAGCTGCTTCAGCTACCCTCAAGGGTCTCGTAAGCAAACTCACATGCCCCAATGCCAACTCAATCCCATGTCTGACCCAGAATGATGGCGGAGCGTATATGATCACCCTCACGATCGCACAATCCTGATCATCATTAAATCCAGACTCGATCTAGACGAAGATACCCATATCCATTTGTACGCCCCACCAAGAAGAAATGTATTCCCCCTCTTTAACCCGTCTTGGCAAGGACATCTCGAGTCCGCCTTCCCTTTCAACTGGCAAGGCCATATTGGGATCTTCCCTAGCATAAGGCATCCTGAGTTGCCTTAGCTCCGTCTAGGTTCTGCCCATCACAGACAAACGTCCAGCATACGCCTTCCGTTATTATGCTGACAATCATGTCCTATGATCTCAACTACTAAAGCCTTAACCTCAAGTCATTTTTTACTAAGTTCATCCTTTTCAGTATTTATGACCATCCAACTTAGAAAAACTTATAGTGGTAATATATCATAATAATCGTTCAATCACATATATCAAAAATATTTTATAATAATAATAACTCATAGATAATGATATATCACCTAAGTAATTGACAACAAAAGACTCATAGAAATCAAATGTATCATACACCGGCTAGTCAATTACTAGAACATATATAACTACCTCATAATGATAAATTTATATTGCCAGGTATGATATATGATAGATATGTCATGATTAAAGATGAGATCACCAACTTATAGCATTCTCAGGCATAATAATAACAAAAATATCACCCTTTACTCCCAAGTTTTGACAGAAGTATAATGTGACGAGGGGCAGTGTAATCCCTTTTAGAATGGATAACATCTCAACCCCCTGAACCCAGCTCAAGGGTTAAGCCTCACTGCTGCTCCCTCCGATTCTAACATTCGTTCCTTGCAGACCTTTGTCGACAAGGTAAACAACCTCACCAGACACGCTTCGGGGTGGTGCAGCCCCGTCCTGTGCTGGTAAACCCAGTTGTCACAAAGAAAGTTAGGGTTTCACCCCATACTTTCCGGCGGCACGTAGTAGCTGCTTCCCTCATTGACCAGAGTATAACAAGGCCCAAATACTTTCCTCCTTTTCAGTAGTAGTAGTGTAGTTATTTTATCACAGAAGATACAACAACAACACCCCACTATGGACCAGGAACATAGTTCCGTCGTGGGTCTCACTACTACTTACAAGACAATTTATAACTTCTTCAAAATCATCATCCAAGGGGAACAATAACATAGGATTGCAACCTTCCTAGGGTAAATCCTACACATCGACCACTCTATGAGACAATATCTTATCCCAAGGAAGCGGTCACTCCATTCACCTCTGAATCCGCATTAGACGTGGATTCTGTGCAATATCTCTACCCCTCTTTGAAGAGCAATCTAAACATATAACCTCATCAGCCAGTCATAAATCGATATTTGGGCTTGAGACACTCATATAAATCCTTGAAGAATGATAGGTTCAACCAGTACTTCAGATAAATAACCTAGCCTCACATAGATAGACACAAAACAGGCTAATTCACAATAAAATATGGCGTATAAATTTAACATATAACTCAAAAGAAACCCTTTGAGAAGAATAGTCTTAGGTCCTTAGTTCAAATTCCTTATAGATTCAAGTGGGTGGTCCAAACCTAAAAAGGTACAAGCGGAGGTTTAACATTATCCACATCCCATCGTCCTTGTGAAAGTAAACGAGGTGACCTAATTGTTAGTCCTTTCACTGTCACTCTTACTACCTCTACGGTCAGATACCACTTTTGTAGAGAAGATGTCATACAGATCTATTATCTTTCATGGTTAAATAAATTGATCAATCGCTTTGAATCCAGACTCAAACATCTAAGTCCATACTCATAATATCTTTCAGCTTTCCTTAACCTACCTCTTCTCAAAGCGCACAGACGACTTTTAACCTGACACCTAGGAGAGAATCTATACCTTCAACTCTTGACATAGGAATATTATCTCACTCATCCTTAGCTCTATTCTGATGCAACCGTATTACGATGCTTTCCCAATCACTCAGATGACTCTTATGGCAGTCAAAAAAGGTACATCATAGGGCTACTCTCACAATAGTCATGCTTAACCTTAGCCGCGTCAAGCACGCAAAGCACCGCCCAGGCCTGCCAACTATCGAATCAGAAGGGTTACCAATTCCAAATACGATCATGCCAGTCAAAGTCGGTGAACGTAGAATCAAAACACTTATCACCCTCGAGTCACCCATACCACATTACTCAAAATCAAGTCGCATCAATCAAAACCACATCTCATAATTAATCCTCACTTCATGCTTTACCCTATACCGCGTGCAACCAATCATTCCGTCTAAACCAATCAATAAACAGAAGTGATTATCTCGCCTGGATCATCATCCTACTTCGAATCTAGGCTCAATCCTTAAGGACCTCACAATCATACGATATTTCAAACAATAGTCAAGATATCACCCAATTACTCAAATAGACCTAACAAAACTTCTCATTTTTTGCCTATTTTCTCACTTCTAATACCCGGAGCCACCAGGGACAACGGTAGGCAACTGTTATCCCCAGCAACGGCGCCACCTGTCGAGCGCATCGGTCCGGCACCGCACAAGGCAGCGCGGGACCCTCCCGGCCGCGTCACGCAGGAGTTGGTTTTAAATCCTTCGTCGCGAATATATACATGGAGCTTCTGCAAGCTGGTCCGGCCGAGTGCGCCAGCCATACCCCCCGCGAGCCCCTACGACAGGATAGGGCCTATGCGAGGCACGACTTACCTCCACCTTACGCCTCCCTTCAGTGGGCGTATCCCCGCCGAGCTACCAGTCCACAGTACGAAAGTTGATCAGCTGCAATCGCAGAGGTGGACCAGTCGAGGGCGTTTCTCGTTCGCTGTAGCATAGGGGGTACGCGCGGTAATACGCCTCTGTCAGACCCGCTCGCGAACCGGCATCTTGGGGGGCTAAGGTCCCAAGCGCGACTCGTCGCCGATCGACTAGGACGCATCCCACACACCACGTGCACGCCACTCTACGAACAAAAAAATAAAATACGCATACACACACATACATAAAACGACACAAAATGACACAAAACAAAACAACACGACAACACTCCTAGTCCCTTCAGTAGCCATCCCATAACTTTCCGATGCAGAAATCGGATAGGCGTCACAAGCGAGACTTGGTATAAAACCGCGCGGACGCAGGACTAATTCATACTGATTCGCAATGCAAGCGTACGCAAGCAGTCGCAATGATGACGTACTATGTAGTGCCCATAATCAAGCGGTCCCTCGTGGATTCGAGTACCGCTTATGTCACACAAGTGTCAGACTCGAAGTGTGGTGAGGGTCTAGTCCCTCACGATATTGCACGGCTGAAGGAATAGTCGTGCAGCCGCCGCGAGACCTCTGGCCTTTGGTCTGAGCGTCTCGGTAGGCAAGGCAAAAAGGCTCTGCACGGGGTCAGATTCCTTCCCTGCAGAGTCTAAGGCTTGGGATGTCCTGGACAAGGACCTGGAATCCCGGCCCAGGACCAACGTCCGACTATAAAAATCTCTAAAAAGCAAAGGATAAAAGAGGATCTTCATTTTCTCTCAAACTCATAATTTGTTTAACCCTTAAGCGGGGTCCCAGTAGGACGCACGAAACACTCGAGACATATGTATACACATATATAGAGAGGGTTATTAATATAGGACGATCATTTCTCACAGTCACAGTGAGACTCCTCTCAGCCATATATATATGTATGTGAGCGCAGGCAGTCAAAATCCAAAGTCTGAATCACCAAGCATACCTGCAATCACATCAAAGATCCAACAAAAGTCTGCGCGCTACACGGGGTCAACTTCAACCATTCTCTATGCTCATACCCCTTGCTTTAGCCATATACACCTCACTCTTGTGCAACTCCCCAAAATAAATACTCAGTACTTTTGTTAAATGACCATTCAATAAAGTCCGGGTGAAAACACAATAAAACAATTCAAACCACAGGGCTAAAACCTTTAGGTTGAGTGGCAAGAGTGGATTGGAGTTGAATCGTAAACCGACAAATCAGCAACCGACCTGTTATCAGTGATAACATTAGATGATCCTTATAGGACCAAGCTGAATCTAGCTCAAATCCTGAATTGATCCATCAAGAGGCCCTATAACACAAGGCATACCAATCCCCAAACTAAAATCATAAGTGTATCGATAATACAACTTCATAACATATTCTCACTCAAAATCTCCCTATAAGCTAAGCCTAAGTCTACCTCTAAGCAAGTGTCTAAGCAAAGGTAGACCAGTTGCAGAATCTCCCCTATTCAGGGGGGATCGCCAGAATCACCACCTGTCAAAATATAACCTGTCTCCTTTAAATTAAGAAAATTTCGGCAGCGTTTCCCACAGGAGAAGTGTCTTTCCAGAATTTATATAAGTCTTAATATGAAAGCAGAAATAAGCTTTAACTCTGAAAAGTCAAATTGTGTCTAACTCCCGGAATTAGTAAAAATTTGGGCAGCACTCCCTTTAGAAAGGGAGACTCCCCAGATTTATACTAAGATAGATATGAACTCAAAAGACAACTTGAGTTCAACTTAGGCAAGATTTAACGAACTCCTTAGTTTTGCAAAAATTTCAGCAGCACTCCCTTTAAAAAAGTGTTTTTTCAGAATTTATACAAGGCTAAGTCCAAAATTTGAAGTAACTTTAACTTCTCAAAGTCCAATTTTGTCCAACTCCCCGAATTAGTAAAAATTTGGGCAACACTCCCTTTAGAAAGGGAGACTTCCCAAATTTTTACTAGGTCAGATATAAAGAAAAGACAAGTTGAACTTTGACAAGTCAAAAACTGACTAACTCCTTGGGTTTGTAGAAATTCCGACAGCGCTTCCCGTAGAGAAAGCAGTTTGCCAAAATTTATACAAAGCCAAGTATAAGAAAAGATCCCAGAAAATGCAAGAATTGACCTAAGTAAAAAAAAGTTATCACAGAAAATGTAGGAATTGAAACAAACTCCTATCGCTCTAGCACGTGACGAGCAACTAAAGCAACTAACTATCAAACTGAAACTCAGACCAAGTAGTAACCTCATTCAGCCACATGTAGGTCAAACCATACAGGTAAGTACTCTCACCATCCCAAGCTCATCTGGACAAACAATAGTTCATGATCTTTCAGTAATTTTGACCCTCTTATACTCAACTTACATAAGGCATAAGTCAAGCCACCCAAACTTATGGAATGTGCTTAACCTAGCCAAAGAGTATACACAAAACAGAGGGCACAACTACTTCTCTCTTCTTTGGGCATATGACTAGACCATTCTAGTCGCCCTGAACTGTTTAAGATATCCCAGTTATATATAATTGTCTGCATTTAGTCTTCTAAGGCTGCATAGGGCTGAACTGACTTAAGCTCTGCATGCCCCAACTTACCATCAGTTATATTCTTATTTATACTCTCTTCAGGTTGTGATAAGCTATAGTCAGACCACCTAAACTTATAGAACAGTCTGACTAATATGTTCTTAAATAAAATAGTAATAGACTATTACCAAGTTATAGCCTTCGGGGTCCAACATGTGTGAGGCTTTGAGTCAGACCACCTGAACTTACAGAACATTCTGGCTCTCTGTCTGGTTCGTTTCTCTCTGACTCAATCTGTGTGTGGCATTGGGTTAGATCACCTGAACTTACAGAACGATCTGCCCTCTGTCAGGTTCATTCTCTCAGAATAAAAGCACGAAGAGGCTAAGCCACCTAAACTTATAGAACAGCTTAGACCTCCTCGTTCAGAACTAAATAAACAGGGGAAGACCCAAAATAAACAAGGCGACCAAGGCACCTGAACTTACAGAATGCACTTGGTCCCTGAAAAGTCATCCACAGTCAGCCCTCCCAAGTCGGAGCAGTCAGGCCACCTAAACTTATAGAATAGCCAGACCCTCCATGCAAAACCACAGCACTGGGTCTCCCCAAACTTATGGGGACTTCCCAACCTCCAGAGCAATCAGACCCTCTAAACTTATAGAAGGGTCTGATGCTCCACTCAAACCAAAATAAACATAGCACCGAGTCTCCCCAAACTTATGGGGACTTCCCAGCCTTGATGACTCAGTCAAACCCTCAATGAAGACAATCCTCCATCCTGCCTTTCCCAGATGCAATTCCTTTTAACAATCAGCTTTCACACAATCAATAAAGCTGAAACTGAGATTAAACAGACATTCCTTTTACTTAATCTAATTCAGTGTCCTAAAAGCCAAACAAAGGTCAAAGTAAGGCTACACACCATATACTCAGTCAAAATGCAATGGGTAGTACAGATAGAGGTTATAACTAGGTTTATAGAGGGAGATGAAAAGTTACCTCTTAGTTCCCTGCCTCCAGAACTCCTCCTGAGTTTCGGCAGAGCTCCCGCAATCGGTGGGTTGATTCCCCACAGAGTCTTACTGCGGTCCTACGGGTTGCAATCCCGCCTGCCGCCTTCCTCTCGTTACCAGGACTAGACTGAGATTAAGAAGGGCAGAAGGTAAGGAGTCTCAGACGCTCGAGATACAAGAGGGGGACAACTCAACTCTTAGGAGAGGGCCTTGATACCTTCACTTGCCTGAGGGCCCCGCAATGGGGGCCAAGTAAAACCGCTTGGTCCCCTTCCAGTCAACCGCAGCCCCGGTGTCGGTGCGAATACCCTTACAAGGGTATCCGCCCTGGGTTTTGCAAGTGACAGAAAGACTCGGTTAACCTGGATTTTGAGTGCCCGTGCGGAAAAATGCGAGGGTCGTCAGCGCGCGGGCAAAGGTCTGCCTTGTCCTGGTAGGTGGTATGTGGGTGCGCAATTTTAAGGCGCGTGTGATTTTTTTGATTGAGTGGGCGGCCGGGGTAGCTGGCCGACCTGTGCTAGGCCACGAGATTAGTTAAGGGACGAAAGTCCGTTTTTTGTCGGCGAGCGCAATCGACGGTAGGATTGGTGTATCGGTAGGCACATGGGATGGCCACGGCACGGGGCTGTGGCCCGGTGTGGGCACCTAGGGGCCGTGGGTACAAATGTGGGTTGAAAAAGGGTGGTCAAGGCGGTGTTTTGGCCAGGGGCACCGCGAGGTACCGTTTGTATGGGAGGCCGCGCCGGCTGATGCCAAGCTTGGGCTTAGCCCTATCGGTTACGGCGTTGGACTATTGCGGCAGAGGTACGGGGGAACGAGGCCAGTGGACAACGGTGCGG
Source organism: Chara braunii (assembly GCA_003427395.1). NCBI lineage: Eukaryota > Viridiplantae > Streptophyta > Charophyceae > Charales > Characeae > Chara > Chara braunii. The sequence goes on from BFEA01000375.1 coordinate 800,925, forward strand.
GAGCGGCGAAAGGCTTGAGGGGTTGATGGGCCGTGGGACTATCCCCCTCGCCTTTTACAGTTATGGCGGCTGCGGTTCCCGCCCGATTGCCGCACGTTTGCGAGGGTGTATATGTATAATTTTATTTATTTCGAATTTTTGTTACTACTATTTGTCCTCACACCCGTATGAGGGCACAAAACCGTGGTGGGTATGCCCATGAAATAAGCCGACGCTCGGACCCAGATGAGGGAACTTGGTGGGCAAGGAGTGCATCCCGAACTGCCTGGGGGGCGCTTGCCTCCGCGGCACAGGCTGTGTCCGTCGGGACACCGTTAGAAGTTGAAACGTCACAGAAGGGGTTGGCATGGCCCATGTGTAAGGGTGGCACGCGCGAACCGAAGGTAGCGGGGGCGGACCCGAGCGTTGCCGCTACCACGGTTTGCAGCGCGCGTTGGGCCTGCACGCCTGAGTCCTGTAAAAAGGGGAGGCTCAGTCTTGTTAGGTGGGTTGCGCCTGAGCCTTCTGGCCAAGTGGTGGTTGAGGTCGTGGTTGAACCGGCCTCGGAATAAGGCCAGATCCTCAGGAAAAGCGGGAAGAGGCCAGATCCTCAGTGGACGACCGGACCTTCCGAGGATTGGCGCGATGTGCCAATGAGGCAAGGGTAAAAACTGGGGGTGGGGCCGGAGTGCTCGATGCAGGGTAAAGGACGTACGGCGCGCCGAACCTGTCCTCAGAGGGAGGCCAAGTCCGCGCGGAGAACTTGCCAAGGCACGTTGGGGGCTGCTGCCAGCGGAAGACCCCCCCTGAAGGAAGATCTGCGCAAGGAGCATTCATGAAGGTCCGGGGATGAACCCGGGCGCAACTTGAGGTAGGGGTGTGTCAAGGAAATAAAGAAGGGGGCCGTGGAGATTTTTCCCCAGGCTGACGTCACGTGAGGCGGCTGCTAAAACTAAAACGATACTGAGGAGATTCGCAGAGCCCCTGGGTAGGGATAGTACGCACAAACCTCGAAAGGTGGCTAGGTCCGTGCGCAGTCCAACAAGATGAAGTGGCGCTAGGGCTGTCCGGATTCCGAGGGGCCGTCGCACTCCGCTGCAAGAGAGTCCGTCAGGGCATTCGCCCGAATTTGGAGTAAGGCAGGAAAGATCGGCGGGTCGTGAGCGTGGTGGCAACTATAAGTTGATGTGCGGTCGGTGCCCCGCGGCTGTTGACTTCCTTTTTCGAGCGCCTCTTCTTTTTGATGCGGTATGTCTCGGCGCACTGGCGAGACGGCGCTGTGGAAGGACGAAGTGGGTTGGTGAATGAACGGGGGCGTGGGGTAGAGCCGGGTGCATGCAGGCGTAAAAGATTGGAGATGGCAGAGAGCTGGGCTGGGCGTAGCATGGAGTAGGGAGCTCGCTCAGTTCTTGGCTGTTTTGGGCGGGGAAAGATGCATTTTGGGGGTTCTCGATAGTTGCGAATCCAATGGAGGGGTTACATTTGGTGGTGGAGTAGTATATTTAGTGCTGGTAGAGAAAAAGATCGCGCGGTGGTCGGAGACGGCGACGGGAGAAGAAGCGAAAAGAGATAAAAGTTGGCCACCAGGCTTTTCCCAGACCGTTCTTGATGAGTAAAGACTCTCGATAGGGGATCTTGGGCACTGCGATCTCAATGATGAGCTCGGACTTCGTTGAAGGGATGTAAATTCGGTGCTGTAGCAGGCATGGGCTGCGCTCGGGAAGGGCTAATTTGGGATGGCCAATGTATATACCCACATTTTGTGGAAGATTCGTTCGAGTTCTGCTCGTTCTGCCGGTGGAAAAAGGAAGGAGCACCGTGCAGAGTTGTTGGGGATCTGGTATGGCTGCGTGAAGGGCTAAGTTTCTCGATTCGAATTCGGACGAAAGCGAGCCGGGGAAGGGACCGGGAGAAGGAGAGTAAGTACCTGGATGACCTCTTGGAGAAGATTCATTTGACTTTGCCCATTGGATCAACGGAGTAGCGTAAGGCCAGCCACGGGGCTGGAGACTTACCTGTCGGCAGGCACGTTGTTTATCTCGACGTTGGAACTGACCCGCAGCTTCGGCCGCGTAAGGAGGAGCAGCAACGAGATTGAGGACACAGGCTCTGGCGGTGCATCGCACCAGCCGGCAATGGAAGTACGGTGTCGGGATGCCGTCAGGTGAAGTAAGTAGGTCGGAGGGTTTACCTGTTAGCCGTGGTCGCCACCGCTCGTAGCGAGGTAGCAAGCGAGCAAGGAGACAAAGGGGGGGCGGGGTTGAAGGCCTACCAGTTGGTTGGACTCTACTACTGTATGAGGAGGTGGGGTCCCGTTGTTGAGTGCTGCTGCCATGGGATCGAAAAGCCGCAGGTTGCCACCAGCCGCTATGGTCTTCGAAGTTGCATTACCCCCTTGCTGTCCATGCTAACTCAACTAGCCGCTACAGCGGCTGCTGCGCTCGCTGTGGACAACCGTTGTTGTGTGAGGAGGAGCTTGCTGTGGTGCTGAGCCCTGCTGTGGGTTGTGGCTGTTGCGTTACGGGCCGGTACGACCATGCAGGCTGGCGGTCGTTTAACAGCAGCAGTCTGCTGGTGTCGGTATTGGTGGCTGTGTGGTTTGCCGCTGAGCTTTGCCTTTGAGGAGCTTGTTGACACGAAGTGGTGCTGCTGCTTATCGCAGTTCATGCCGAACGATTGCAGGAGTCTACTAGCACTAACGTTGCAGGCTGCTTTGCGACTTGCTGGGCTGCTGCAGCATGATGGAGGAGTGGTTGAAAGAGGGGTTATTGTCGTCACTTGGAAACTCGTCAGAGGAACTGAACTCGGCAGTTGACTTCGAGTTGACCAAAGTGTTGTAGTCACTTGGCCACTATTGCGGGGCCCTCAGGCGCTGAAGGATTGAAGGCCCTCTCACGCGAGTCCGAGTGCAACTCTCTTGAATCTGAGAGCCTCAAATTTATCTCTTCCTGCCCTTCTTACTCTAAGTCTAGTCTATTTGGTTCTGAGAAGAAGGCGGCAGGCGGGCGTGTGGCCCGTAATCCGCGCAAAGGCCTCTGTGGGAGGTTCGCCCCACCGATTGCGGGAGCTCTGCTGGGACTTAGGCGGAGTCCTGGAGGCAGGGAACTGAGTGGTAATTCCCTGACTCCCTCTATAAACCTAACTATAACCCCTACTTGTACATCTCTCTATGTTTGACTGAGTGAATTGTGTGGATCCTATACTTGGTTTTGAGTTTGAGTTTCAGGACATAAGTCAGAATGAAGTAAAGGAATGTATGGACAGATACCAGTTTCAGTTTGTTGACTGCCTGAAAGCATATGGTGAATGGAATGGGTTGCATCCGGGGGAAGATTGGGAGGGAGGCAGTATTGTGTGCAGATTCACTGGGTCACTAAGGCTGGGAGGTCCCCTTAAGTTTGGGGAAGCCCAGCGCTTTGTTTATTTTTGGGTTGCTTGGAGCCTCCGGCCGCTCTATAAGTTTAGGTAGCCTGAAGCTCTTGAGGCAGGGATGTATTGCATGGAGGGTCAGGACGCTCTATAAGTTTAGGTGTCCTAGCTGCTCTGACTTGTGAGGGTTTGACTATGGGTGATTTTCAGGGACCCAAGGCGCTCTATAAGTTTAGGTACCTTGGGTTGCCTCGCTTTATTCGGGGTTCTCTCAGTTTCTTTGGTTCTCAACGAGGAGGTCTGGACCGCTCCTTAAGTTTAGGTGGTCCAGCCCTTCTCCTGTTTTGTTCTGAGGGAATAATTTTGGCAGGGGACAGGCCGCTCTATAAGTTTAGGTAGCCTGACCCATTGCCTCGCACAAATTGGATCAGAGAGAAACGAACCTGGCTGAGGATCAGACCGCTCTATAAGTTTAGGTGGTCTGACCCAATGCCTTGCACATGTTGGAACCCAATGAATATAATCTGGCTATATTGCATTACTATGCTATTATGAACAGGCTGGTCAGACCGCTCTATAAGTTTAGGTAGCCTGAGTATAGCTTATCACAACTGAAGAGAGTATAACTAAGAGATATAACTGAAGGTAAGCTTGGGCGGGCTGGACAGTGTTGTAAGTTGAGCGGCTCAGCCTTATGCCCCTTTTGAAGATTAAGTTCAGAGAGGTATATATAATTTGGCTATTTAAACAGTTCAGGGCGACTAGAGTGGTCTAGTCATACGCCCAAAGAAGAGAGAAGTAGTTGTGTCATCTGTTTGTGTATACCTGGCTAAGTCAGAACGCTCTATAAGTTTAGGTATTCTGACTTTGGGCCTGGCTAAGTTGGGCGCGCTATGAAAGTTTAGGTGCCCTGACCTATGCCTTATGTAAGTTGGGTATGAAGGGATAACTCACAGAGGAAGCATGAATTATGAGTTTCTAAAGGAACTTGGGGTTGGCGAGAGTACCTACCTTTGTAGTTTGGCCTGCATGTGGCTGAGTGAGATTACTACATGGTCTAGGTTTCAGGTGGACAGGTAGTTGCATGTGGCTGAGTTGACTTTATTTTACTTAGATCGATTCTTGCATTTTCAGAGGCTTGCATTATATTTGAACTTGTATAAATTTTGGTAAGCTACTTTCTCTACGGGAAGCACTGCCGAAATTTCTACAGATTCAAAGAGTTAGATAAATCTTGACTTGTCAAAGTCCAACTTGTCTTTTCGTTATATCTGACTTAGTAAAAATCTGGGAAGCCTCCTTTTCTAAAGGGAGTGCTGCCCAATTTTTTATAAATTCAGGAAGTTAGACAAAATTTGGGCCTTGAGAAGTCAAAGTTAGTCTCAGGTTTCAAACTTAGCTTTGCATAAATTTTGGGAGAGCACTTTTCTAGGGGGAGTGCTACCGAAATTTCTGCAGAGACTAAGGAGTTAGTGAAATTTTGTCTAAGTTGAACTCAAGGTTGGGGGCTGAGTTCAAATTCGACTTGGTATAAATCCGGGAAATCCCCAATTCCGAAGGGGGCGCTGCCCAAATTTCTACCAATTCAGAGAGTTAGACAAAATTTGACTTTCAAAAGTCATAGGTTACTCCGGCTTTTGATATTTGGGCTTGTATAAATTCTGGAAAGGCACTCCTCCTATGGGAAGCGCTGCCGAAATTTTCTTGAACTAGAGGAGTGAGATTATATTTTGATAGGTGGCGATTTTGACAATCCACCCTGAATAGGGGAGATTCTGCCATTAGTCTACCTTTTGCTTGGGCACTGGCTTAGAGGCAGGTTTGGACTTAGTTAGCAGAAAGCTTTGAGCGAGAATGTGCTATGGAGGTTATCCCCCATATGCTGATGATGTAGCTTGGGCATTTGACCTATCTTGTGCTACAGGTCCTTAGGGGTGTCTGATTAAATATCAGGACTAGACTCAGCTTGATCCCTTGAGGATCAACTCCTATTACCACTGATAACAGGTCGGTTGCCGATTCGTCGGTCTTCGACTCAATTCCAACTCACTCTCCATACTCAACCCCCTGGTGGTTCTACTGTTTGTTAAGGGTTTCACCTGAACTTTTATTGAATGACCATTTAACAAAGGTACTGAGTATTTAATTGACGTTGGTCGGATCGGCGGTTGGGGCTTGCATGGCTAAAGCGAAGGGGTATGAGCATAGAGATTGGTTGGGGTTGACTCCGTGTAGTGTGTGTTTGTTGCTTGATCCTTGGTGTGATTGCAGGTATGTCCTGTGGCTCGGATTTGGATTTGGACTGCCTGCGATCCCATATACATATACATGGTTGTGAGGAGTCCCACTGTGCCTGTGAGAAGTGATCGTCGCATCTCAATTTTCTCTTTTGCATGTATGCGTGGGTATACTCACGATGAGTGTTCGAGAGGCCTGAGAGGCCGTGTTAAAACCCGCTTGAAGGTTGAGGTTGAGGGACAGGGAAGGCCCTCCCTCCTGCCTATCTGCGTCTTGGGGCATTCTTAGTCAGACGTTGGCCCTGGGTCGGGATTCATGGTTCTTGTCCAGGACATCCCAAGCCCTAGGCCCTGCAGGGGAGGAGCCTCCCCTCCCACAGAGCCTATTTGTTTTAGCCGGTGGGACACCCCACCTGGAAGGCGAAAATATCGCGAGAGCCGAACGGCGTGTCCTTCAACTGTTCAATATCGCAAGGGGTGACCCCTCGCGATGGGTACCTTCAACCATTCAATATCGCGAGGCCGGAGCCGCGATTGCCACATACAACTAACATTGGTGGTTGGCGTAGAATTGGCCTGCGTCCGCGCCGCTTTAAGTTAGAGTCCTGCGCGCGACGCTTCGCCGCTCCAGCGCCTAAAAGGTTATGGGATCGCCGGGCTCGCGCGTAGGCGCAGCGCTTGGGATTATGGCAGGCCGCCGGCGCCACCCAAAGAGGGGAAGAATGCTCCAAGGCCACGAGCCTTTTCAAAGCCAGGGGACCTTTGTCCTATTTCCACTTCTTGGGTTTGTGCGTGTTTGTTTGCTTCTTAGAGATTTCGATGGTTGGACGTTGTAGTCCGTGGCAGCCGCCAAAGTCAAACCCCTTGACTTTCGCCCAGGCCCAGGGAGGACTCACCCCTAGGGCCGCGAGAGACGACTACTACCACAGGCTTTGGACCTGTGTACCACCCGCTCTGCACAAGGGTGCAGAAGAGGGTGTGTGGTCTTCAACCGCGCATGGCGGTTGTCCAGCGTCGAGAGACTAACCCTCAAGGCGCGTGTCAACCGGCACTTGAGTGTCGAATACGGCCCTCGAGATTAATGAGGACCGCGTGAGTATGGGTACTACATAGTACGCCATCATCGCGACTGTTTGTGTACGCTCGCATTGCGAGTCGATACGAGTTAGCCCTGCGTCCGCGCGGTTTTATACTAAGTCTTGCGCGCGACGCCCATCCAACTTCCGCTTTGGAAAGTTATGGGTTGGCTACCGAGGGGCTAGGAGCGTTGTCGCATTGTATGTGCGTGTGTGCGTGTGTCTTATTTTTTTGTGTGTGTTCGTAGAGTGGTGTGCACGTGGTGTGTGGGATGCGTCCTAGTTGACCGACGACAAGTCGTGCTTGGGACCTTAGCCCCCCAAGGTGTCGGTTCGCATGCGGGTCCGATAGGCATATTACCGCGCGTACCCCCTATGCTACAGCGAACGAGAAACGCCCTCGGCTGGTCCACCTCTGCGATTGCAACTGATCAACTTTCGTATTGTGGACTGGTAACTCGGCGGGGATACGCCCACCGATGGGAGGTGACAGCTCCCGTAAGGTGGAGGTAAGTCGTGCCTCGCGTAGGCCCTATCCTGTCGTAGGGGCTCGCGAGAGGTATGGCTGCCGCACTCGGTCGGAGCGGCCTAAGGAAGCTCCATTTGTGCGTTAGTGTCGAGGTTGGTCCAACTCCTGCGTGACGCGGCCGAGAGGGTCCCGCACTGCCACGCGCAGTGCCGGACCGATGCGCTGGACAAGTGGCGCCGTTGCCGGGGACAACGGAAGCCTACCGTTATCCCTGGTGGAAGGACATCCGGGTATGGGAGTGAAGGAGAAACTAGGCATATGAGTGAGTATGAGATGGACTCTATGGTGATCTATATGACTGAGGGTTGAATGATTGATTGATTGGCGGCTTGGCTGACGACTTGAATAAGGCAAGTGTGTGAGGAGATCTTATAGTAAGGGTAGGCCTTATCTAAGGAGGCTTAAGGGAGAGTGAGAAGAGAGATGTCTGCCAGGTCTAGAGCGTCGGATGCTTGAGGGGTCAACCCGATAGGGTCGTGAAGGATTGAGTCGTTGAGTGGGGTCTTTCGTCCTATTGTTTCTTACAACAGGAAGTTTGAAGTCGGAGGCGGTTGACCAACGTGCCAGAGAAAATGGCGGACGGTGGGAAGAGGCTTGTGACTCTCAATGACCTCATCGATGCCCTGGACAAGCACGAGAGGGCGCCGAGCAATGTCCCAAAGGTCGAGACATTCCATTTCAAGGGGGATCGGGTATCTGACTGGTTGGATCTGACAGAGCAGGCGTTGGTAGGGCTGTCAGATGAGGTCAAGCTCCAGCGGGTTCTAAGGTACGTCCTGCATAGTCACCATCGGGAAGTAAGTAAGGTCATGGATGCCGTCGGTGGCAGTTGGACAAAGTTTGGGGACCTGATGCGAAGGAAGTACAGGCTGGGGGATGGCCTGTTGACCATGACCGACTTGGAGGCCATGAATAAGGAAGACTTCTCTACCATTGGGGCGTTCGTGCACGAGTTTAAGAAAAAGGCGAGGAAGGTGCACGGGATTTCTGAGGAGGCGCAGTGCGCCACATTTTTGGGGCTGCTTACGGGCTCGGAGGCCATAGAGCTGACAAAGTATGGGGAAGGGAGTGAGAGGCTCACCTGGGCAACCATTGACAAGGGAGTGGAAGAAGGGAGCTTGGACCAGGTGGAGCAGCACCAAATGAGGCTGCAAAGGCGCAAGAGGAAGGAGAGGGATGCTACCACATCCGGGACCCCAGGGGTGAAGAGAATCGTCACGGACGTGTTGGCGGCGCTGGGGTATGACAACGAAGCGGAAATACAGAAAAGAGAGGTGCTAGTGGCCCAAGGTCGGGCGTCAGGGGTAGTAGACGAGGAAGCTGGGTAGGAAGACTATGGCGGAGGGGAGACGGGTTCCCAAGCCCTGACTAAGACCCAGAGGAAGCAGCGCAATCTACTGCTGGGAGGACAGGGGTCAGGGAAGGGGCAGGCTCCCCAAGCCATTGCCGCACCACCGCCTGTCGCCGCGGCCGCGTCGACGCCAGCAGGATCATCGCACATGGCAAGTATGGGCCCCCCGAGCTACCCAGCGGCTCAAGGCCAGCCTGTGGTCCAGCCGCCGCCCTCCCAACAGGCCTCGCAAGCTAGTGTGGCCGGGGGAAGGGGCCAAGGACAAGGCGGGCAAGGCACTGGGGGGCGGGGCCAAGGGGGTAGAGGAGGGGGCGGCTGGGGGCGAGGAGGAAATGGTGGAGGCCGTGGAGGAGGTTGGAGTGGTCAGGGGGGCTCGAACCAAGGTGGCCAAGGCAGCCAGGGAGGGGGCCAAGGGTACGGGAGGCCCCGCTTTGATTGGTGGAATGCGACTTGTTGGCATTGTGGCGAGGTGGGCCACACCATACGGTTCTGCCAACAGCGGTGAGACGACGAGCTGGCAGGGTTGATCTCCTCATGCATGGACGGGGACATATACGATAGGTGGGGGACGCATATTGACCCCAGGTCTCCGGGAAGAATTAGGCAGGAGGCGCTCAAGAGAGCGGCGGCAGGACCACCGGCAGCCCCAGCGGTGTTCAGGATATGGCAGGAAAAGGAGGACCCGGGTGTGAGGGTCGAAGAGATTGTGGACGAGAGTGAGGAAGTGACTCAACAACTAAAGGCAGGAACTATAAAGGAGGAGCCTATAGTCGTTGAGTCCGACGATGAGGTGCAGGAGGTGGTAAGAGAGTCGGCCTTGACCATCTTGGAAAGGATGGAGGACCTACTAGCGAAGGTCGGCAGGTACCAGGAACGACTGAGAGTGATGTGCGAAGAGGCCTGGGAATGGGAAACGAACCTTCCTGAAGTAATGCTCTATGGGTCCGGCCCGGAGTCATCATCAGGACCGCAAGGGTGCCCAAGCATGGCGACGGTCGGGGCAGGTCTTAGGTCAGGGATGACCTTCAGACCCCCTACGTCGCATGGAAGGGTGCCACAGGCCGCGCAGACTAGGGGCCAAAGTAAGGCTACCGCTAGTCAAGGGCCCAGCCAGGCACCTGGTCGGGCGCCTCCTCGAAGGGAACCTGAGCCTGAACGAAGGAAAGAAGTGGTGGAGGTTCAGGAGGAGGAGGATGAGGGTGATGATAAAGAGGATGAGAGGCTCCACCAGAAAGAAGATCGGCGAGCTGAGCAGAGGGCCAAGAAGAGAGGGATTCAGGGAGGGGCGGAGCCGAGCCTGCACGATGGCGTGCCAAAAAGGAAGAAGTACGCAGTCCGGTTGGAGGAAGGTTTTGACGTGTAGCGAATGGTGGACAAGCTCCTGGAGGGCCACAACGATTTGATGAATCTAAAGGACATTTTGGCGTCGGCGCCAAGGCTCCGAGGCGAGCTGAAAGGGCGGCTCTCACGACGGTTAGTGCCCAACGTCCACTTGAGCTCAATCGTACCCAGGGAGATAGAGTGGACAGAGGCGGGCACCAGGATGGATTGGAAATGTGTGGCATGTGGGCTGGTGGATCTGAAGGTAAGAGACCAGCCGAGTACCGCAATGGTGGACACGGGCGCTGAGATGAATCCGGGAGCGGGACGCGACCATGCTAGGGTTGGAGGTTGACCATTCGGACCATGGGGTGCTGCATGGGGCCAACTGTAAAACATTTTTTTGTGGTACCGCGTCTAATGTGATGGTGGAGATTGGTAGGGTAAGGGCGCGAACGTGCTTCTTCGTCATGCCCGATGTCGACCACCCTATCCTTCTTGGGAGGTCGTTCTTCTGCCGAACGGAGACCTTGGTCTTCAATAGGCATGAGGGGACAATGATCCTGACCCTATCTGATCCGGCCTGCGGGAACTACGAAATTATCAAGTGCCGGAACACAGGGCCCGGAAGTGGGAGAAACAAGCTTAACCTCGGCTCCTTTACCTTCGAGGAGTCTGAGTACGCGCGACGAAGACTCCGGGAGGAACAAGAGGAGGAAGGAGCGGGCGAGGTATTGTCCCTAAGCCTCAACGATGTGAATAAGGCAATGGAGGTGGTGGCGGCGCATGATATGGCGGACCCTGAGGCTATAAAGGCATTGAGGGAGCAGGTCCTAGAGAGCCCTCAGGTGGGAGAAGTGGAACTGATCTATCGGCTTCCAGGAAGGAAAGGGGACCCTGCGATGGCCCAGCCCCGAACGACAAGTCGGCCTTTTTTAGGGGAGGGCTTAAGCAGGGATCCCAAAGGCGGTACAAGACTATAGATAAGAAGTGTCGCCCGGTCCCCGTGCTTGTCACGGAGGATGAGGAAGCCTATTATGAGCGGGAGCGAGGGCTGATAAGACGTATGTGGGAGCGCGCACAGGCAGGACCGTGCCGCATCAATAACAAAAATGAGGAAGGGTTGATAATTGGCGAGCCTGGCTTCCTTTCACCCCAGAAGAGGACCTTGATGGTGGAGACCATGAAGAGGAGGCATTGCGCGTATGCGTTTAATGACGACGAGCGTGGGAGGTTGGACGTGGATAAGATTCCAATGATACGAATTCATACCGTCCCGCACGAGCCGTGGAACCTGAGGGGCGCGCGATATCTGAACCCGGATGAGGAGAAGAAGGTGGTGGACTACTTGGACGGGAGATGCGGATGTATGTGGCTGATTACTCCAGTGAACCGTATGTTTCCCCTTGGTTTTGCTTCATCAAGCCAAACGGGACGTTACGGTGGCTACAGGATTTGCAACGGTTGAATGCGGTGACGGTGCGGGACGCGGGAGGACTGCCGAACACGGACGCCCTGTCAGAGTCATGCGCAGGAAGGCCTATAATCTCACTTATAGACCTTTATTCTGCGTATGACCAGTTTCCTGTATACCCGCCGGATAGGCCGGTAACGGCGATGCATACGCCAAGGGGGCTGATCCATATGAATGTGGCCCCTCAGGGGTGGACTAATGCAGTAGCGATGGTGCAAAGGCACATGATTAGGGCTATGCAAACAGTTAGCCCACATATCACCCAACCCTACATTGACGATTTGGCGGTCAAGGGTCCAAAGGAAAAAGAGGAAGACGAAGTGATGCCAGGAGTGAGGCGGTTCGTTTGGAAGCACATCCAGGATATCGATCAGGTTCTGGGTCTGCTGGAAGAACATAGCCTGACGGCTAGCGGGCCCAAGTCGAAGCACTGTATGAGGGGGGCCACGATTCTGGGCTTTGTCTGCAACGAGAAGGGGCGGAGGCCAGATGTGAAGAAAACGGACAAGATCCTAGAGTGGTCAGTTCCCTTTCAGTCGATAACGGACGTGAGAAGCTTCCTTGGGATCTGTGGGTTCTGGAGGAGTTTTGTGAAGGACTTCGCCACCAAAACGGAGCATTTGAGGAAGCTGGTGCGTCAGGACTAGGAGTGAGTCTGGGGCGAAGACCAGGAGAAGGCTGTGGAAAGGATGAAGGGAGAGTTTAAGGAAGGAGGCTTGGTGCTGGGAGCACCAAATTATGAGGCCACGGAGGAAAAGTCGTTCGTGGTCGAGACGGACGCTGGGCCGACTGCCTTAGGAGGGGTCCTGATTCAGGCAGGTGCGGATGGGAAGGAGAGGCCGCTAAGGTTCGAAAGTTGTACTCTCAATAGGACTGAGAGAAATTACTCACAGTTTAAAAAGGAGACGTTGGCGGTGCTCCATTGCCTAAGGACCTTCCGGAACTGTATCTTTGGCAGGAGGCTCATTTTGAGGGTGGACCCTACTGCGCTGGCATGTTCCCTAAAAATTATACTCCATCTGACCCAACCATCACGAGGTGGTTGACTTACATTTGGATGTTTAACTTTGAGTTGGAGAGGATTCCAGGGGACAAGAACAGGGCGGATGGGCTGAGCCGTATCAACTGGGATGGGGCGAGTCAGGAGTCAATTGAGGATACCCAACCAGTCGACGGGTTCTTGGATCAGGAAGAGGATGTCCGCCTCCACATAAATGAATGGTCGTTGAAGGTGCCTAGCTGCGTCACGCATCCTATATGGCTAGCGCCAAGGGGGTACAAGCAAAAGGAGAAGTTGGTCCTCAAACCCTTCCAAGAAGAAGATCCGTGGGGGAGTAGGGATATTGGCTGGATGATGAAGTTAGCACCAGCAGGTACGCATAGTTTGGCGGAGGAGGTAAGGACAATAGAGGAAGGGCCAACCCAGGTAGAGGAGCATGAGCAATTAAAGGGAGGGATGTACTTGCTCACTAATACGCTCCTGCAGGGGAACTTTGACCAAAGGAGCTCATCCGGTTCTGAGGAGGGCGAACTCCTTATTTCTGAAAGCCAGGACGACGAGTTCGAAGAGGGAGAGATCAGGGAGGCCTTCTGCGCAGAAGAGTATGACGGGATCTATCGGGAATTGGGGTTACTCCTGTCAAGCGAGATAAGGGATAGAGACGCAAGTGCTAAAGCCCAGAAGATGAGGCATCTCTACGTGGTAAGAGATAGCCATCTATTTATAAAGCGACAGGTCGAAAACCCCAAGAGGATCGTATGTGGGAGGAACCGGCAGATCGATGTCATAGCAACCCTACACGATGGTATAGCAGGGGGGCACAGAGGGGTTAGTGCCACGTGTGCAAAAATAAGCGAGTTATACCGTTGGGATGGAATGCTAACTATGGTCATCAAGTACTGGCAGTCCTGTATACCTTGCCAGCAGAGGTCAACGCAAAGGCCTGGGGAGCCTCTGCACCCCACGTTGGAAAGGGAAGTGGGTGCGGTCGTACACCTGGACCTGTTCTTTATGCCACTCAGGGAGGATGGAAGCAACTATATCTTCGACGCACGGGACAACCTTACTGGGTTCGTGGACGGTCGGGCTATTCATACGAAAACTGGCCCAGTTTTAACAAGGTGCATCGAGGAGTACTACCTGCGCTATTCGTTTGTCAGGGAGTTTGTGATGGACCGGGGGTCGGAGTTCACATGTAACGAGGTGCGGACCTTACTTGCGGGGTATGGCGTGGTAGCGAACTATACTACTGCCGCGCACCCCCAGGCAAATGCACCTGTGGAGAGAGGGCGTAGTACCATCACAAATCTTCTGGCCAAATGGACGGAAGGGAGGCCTAACCAGTGGCCGAAGTTTCTGAGAGCAGCTTTCTTCGTGGAAAACGTTACAGTGAAAAGGACTACCAAGTATGCGCCAGCCACACTATGGTACGGAAGGCATGCCACCTTTCCCATAGAAAGCTTCATGAACACGTGGAGGCGACAGGACCTGGAAGTGGACCTGTCCTTTGAAGAACTGCTCGATATTCGGGCGCGGCAAGTGGGAGCTGCTGAGGAAAGGTTGCGAGAGGCCACTGGTCAGGTAGAGAGGAGTCGCATGGAAGACAAGATGAGATGGGACCAGATGGCCCGAGTAAGAAAGGATCCGCTGAAAGTTGGGGATGTGGTACTGCTGTATGACTCCTCGCTGGAAAAACAATGGTTTAGGAAACTCGACAAACGATGGCTGGGGCCTTATAGGATCGTGCGGTGTGGCGAGTTTGGGGCCTACCAAATTGAAAAGTTGGACGGGGCCGGGTGGCAGGACTGGGTATCAGGGACAAGGCTGAAGAAGTTCGTGGCCAGGGAATAGGTAAAGGGCCATGAAACCTCGTCAGGAATAGAGTCTTGCCTAGGTATTACCCATGTCAGGTGATTAGATAGATGGGTGATTGGGGTGGATGGGTGTGGAGTGTATGTGGGATTCCCCTAAGTTAATGGGCTCAGTTGCTGACCCTGCTGTGTGCCTGTTTGCTGTCTCTCGCCTGTTGTGCAGGTCTGACTTTTCGAAGGCAGTCATGCAGAGGGGTAGGAGGGACGCACGGCCACGGCAGGGGCCCCAGGGAGCAGCGGGGAGAGGCAAGAGGCACGAGCCGCCTAGGAGGGAGCCTACGCCCGAGTTCGATGACGATAACATACAGTTTTTCCTGGACGTATATCGGGATCATGCGGCACAGAGAGGGTGGTCAGTGGTGGAGAGGATTCACCACTTGAGGGGTATAGGGCGGTTTGAGGAGCCTGTTGCTCAGATATGCGAGGAGGCCCTGACTTGGCCAGATGTGGAGGCCGGGATGCAGAGACTGAGGGTTTCGCCCAGGGGACGTGACGGCATGCCCATTCGGTTAGAGGAAGGGAACGCAGAGGAGTTTATTCCCGCATATGAGCACTACATGTTGAGTCAGGGGATTGCACGGGAGGAGTGGGTACAGACCCTACTTATCTGGACTAGGGGGGCAGAGAGGCCGGTGGCCAGACAGATTCGGGAAAGGGCTCGAGATTGGGAGGACTGTCAGGCCCAACTCAGGAGGGCGTTCGGACAACCAGAGCGCGAGAGGCCCGAGCCCAGGGTCGAGAAGCGGAGGCGGAGCAGGAGGCCGAGGGAACCAGCGCCGAGAGAAGTGGGGCTGACCGGAGAGAGGAGTAGGGCCCCAGCACATCAAGGGGATGAGCCTGCAGGGCCCGCACTGGAAGAGGAATCGTTCCCTGCTTGTGACCTCCGGGCAGTTGAGTTTCGGCGGATTACGAGCGAGGAGTTGAGACCGCCCTCACCATTGTCATCAGGGCAGGAGCTGGACATACCAGGAGAGACGCCATTCCGGAACTTAGCGACTCACCTTGATGTATCGCGATGGGAGGCCTCACAGTTGGGGGAGGGCTCAATTGAGCCGACGCGCTATGTGCCGTTGGAGGAGCCTTTGGACCCCGAGAAGGAGACTGGCGTGCCAGACCGAGAGGAGCCCCAGGATCCTGAGATGGCAGCCGAGCAGCCGGATCCGGTACGGCCTCAGGATGGGGAGGTGATCATGGTCGGAGACGATACCCCTCCTTACTCCCCAGTTCCAGAGCCAGCACAGCATTCATGGCCAGAGGGGATTCGTGAGCCAGGCAGCGAGGAGATTCCGGAGTTTCCCCCTTAGGCCACCGCTATGCCTGAGCAGGAGGCAGAGCTGGAGGGTCAGGGAGCGTATGAGAGAGCGAGGGTGGAGGTACCCCCTGACTTGCCATCGGCCATGCATGGGACCGAGAGCCCAGTTATCGAGGAACCTGCTCCAACGTAGTTACTGCTAACGTTGCCATGCACGAGCGAGAGGATGAGTACCGAGGCGTCAACTCCGGAGGGCCAGGGGCCGCGGGTGAGAAGAGCCCCAAGAGAGACCCGCAAAGAAAAGTCTGCCCGGGTGCGGGTCTGTCTGGATTAAATACATGCGAGACAGGCTGAGATGGAGGCGGCGGGGATAGAGCTAACACCGCCGGTCGAGCCCAAGACGAGCGAGCAGAGGATTGACGAGTTGTGGGCCGGATACGAGAGCCAGAGGGATGTGGCTCGCCAGAGGTCACGAGAGAGGGGGCAGGCGGACGAGGAGGCGGGTGAGCTGAGGGAGATGGGGGACTTGGGGTTCTCCGCGACTAGAAAGGCGATTGAGCATGTGGATAGGAGGATATGCGAGACGGCGGTTACATCCTTCCAGTGGTATAATCTACTCAGCAATGAGCTCAGGGTTAGAGAGTTGGAGGTGGAGCACCTGACTACTCAGCTTGCCGAGGAGCCAGGTCAAAGAGGTTGAGTGGGAGAGGAGATTTGGGGAGATGGCGGCCGCTGTGGATAGGCTCTCGGCAGCCTGGGAGGCTAGCCAGGCGGGGCGAGCCGGTGTCGATGGCCAGGGCCGAGGGATGCAGGCTTCGCCGAGTCAGGGAGCAGCGGTGAAGGTCCCTCGACAGGCCGAGCCAATGGGGGAGGTACCTCTGGATACGGCCGAAGAGGAGGGTGGCGTCCAGGAGTCACTTATGGCGATGTCCACGGAGAGAAGAGACTCACGTTTGCACGAGTTGGCGGCAGACATGGGGATAGGTACTCCACAGGAGGGGCCTTAGAGGCTTGACGCCCCAGGCTACGCCCCAGAGCTGGGAGAATTGAGGACGGAGTTGGGCTCTTGGGCCACTGGGACGGACTCAGGAGGACCTGACTCAGGGCGGCAGCAGCGACAGGAGGTCATGAGTGAGCCAGCCGCCGTGGCGGGCTCTCAGCCGTCAGGATCATGGGAGGATGAGGTGGTGGTGGTGACAGAGAAGCCTCATGAGGAGGGACCCCGAGAGTTGGACACGCCAGAGTGCGGGCCAGCGAGCATAGCCGTACGAGAGGGTGAGGGTGCTGAGGCTATGGAGCCCGGACCTCAGGGTCATATGGGATTGCCCTCGTGTCATGAGGTGACCACTGAGACCATGGGGACGCCTTCGACACCAAGTTCCCGGGGGAGAAAGAAGAAGACTGCCAAGTGGCACGATACTTTCTGCTTTTGGTGCAAGAAGGAGGGGCGTAGAGCCGTGGACTGCCCAGAGCTCCTCGAGGATAAGGCTGAGGGACGGGTTGCAGAGGTTGACGGCAAGTTTTATGACAGACAGGGCAGGGTAGTGGAGCGAGCTCCAGATGGGGGCAGGGCCCAGTTATTCAGGCAGAACCAGGAGGAATTGTGTGAGTAGGGGCTGGTCTCTCTATGTGTTAGTAGGGCCAGAATATTCGACATGCAGAAGGTGGGTTGGAGGTGTATATATGCTTAATTGGTTGAGGAGCCCTAGATGTGTGCGTGTTTTAGAGGTGGTAGGATGAGTCCCTGCCTGCTTATACATACATAATTGATAGTGTTTTCCTTGAGCTTTTCTTTCATGGGCTACAGCCTAGGACATGAGGGTCGGTCGTAGGACACATGAGACTATTCAGTGGATTTTTTATTTCGCGGTGCAGAAACTACTTGACTTTTGAGAGAGACTTGGGTATGAGCTTTCCTTGGTTGAGTGAGACAGGGGGTTACGCTTTTCGTTAGACTTTAGGTAGATGGTGTGTCCCGAGCGAGTTCCGCGAGTGTACAGTGGGGTCGGGGGCCATGCTCAGAAGGACAAAGTTTGAGTTGGGTGTTTGTGTTTGAGTTTTGAGGGAGGCATTCTACTCCCTGAGTGTATCATGAGTTGAGATCCTATGGGACTTGTCTTGTGACGACCACTATCACTCTCACATGTGTGGCGTTATCCTGATGTGTGATTGGCTTTGTGTGAGGGGTGTACAGGATACATCTCATGGGCGTGATTGTATAAAATGTAAAGCTGTCCACCTTCCGGTATACTCGTGCGGTCTGCTTGCAGGCGGACGAGAGGGCAGAGTATAAGGAAGGGGAGTGCAGCCTGTTTGTGAAAAATTGTGAGAATCCTACGGGATTGATGGATTCAGGAATTTGCATGCTTGGTCATACTGAACACCGTGGTCTAAGTTGTACAAGGACTCAGAAGATGGTCCCTCAATTTGAGTTGTTTGATGATTAAGACCCCCTTCATGGTTCTGAAGGGTGGGAATTGCATTGTTATCGAGGCCCCTTCATGGTTTTGGAAGAGGTCGTGTGAAGAGTTATCCCATACAGAAAAGGGGTGGCCGTGAAATCCCTTGTAAGAGACACCCTTTACCAAGCAAAGGTAGGTAAAATTTGAGTGGTATGGACAACATTCGTTTCTGTTGATAAAGTCTGATGAGAGGGAACCATGTTTGCTTGAAATGTTTGAGAAGGGCGAGAGATGCCTCAGGATGGGTGGCTGCTGGCTCTGATCAAGTCAGGAGCCACGGCCTAGTGGATCCGGCAAGGAAACTGTTTGTGATTAAGTGAAGGGTGTCGTGCCTATTATAAGAGGGCTGGTAAATGCCTTCAAACCCCTGCGTAGTCCCGCAGCGACCCGTGAATTGTTTGTGATGCCCCGCCGACCACCTGTGCTAATTCTGAGACATATTTAAAGGAATACCAAACTAACGGTAAAGTTTAGTGCCACCTGGGCGCAACCCCTAGTGGAGGGCTGCTAGTCGGTGCAACCTGGGTGCGGGCCCGCGAGGTAAGAGTTTAAGGGGAGTTGCCCGCCCCAGAGAAATTACTCCGCGGGATAGGAGTCGAGTCTTTTGGAAAAACCTGACTGACTGATTGTCAGGAAAAGCGCCTATCGTTGTATAACCAACGGGAGGATACCGCCGCTAAGGTAACAATGCGGTGGGCCGTAGACCTGGCCCGATCAACCAGGCTATGGTGGGCCCAGGTGGGGACCTAGTGTTTCTGTACTAGACTGCAGAAAAGGCCGAGAGAGGCTACAAACTTATACGTGTGTATTTTGTTTGATTGTGAGGAATTTGCTGGAAGAAGGCAAAGAATGCCTTCATAGGTCCCATTCGAAGCCCGCGTCCCTAGTTATGGTTCTGCTTACGAGAAAGAGGCTAACTGGGACACCCAACGAGAGGCCAACGGTTGTCTAGGACGAAAGGAGAAGAGGATGGTTTGAGGGCCTTTGGAACTTATGCTGTAGTATTGATGAGTAATACACCAGCGTCCTGTTGCCAGGACAATGGGGACCCAGGTTGAAACCGTGGCAGCATATAGTTGTGTTGGCACGGTTTGATGGAGGCCTCAACCCTGAGTCTGTCGGCTGATCGGATTGGTTCTAATCTCGTCAGCACTTGGAGTGTGAAGGAATCTATAGCTTTTTGATTTGGCGACGCGACGGGGACGTCGCTTAATATGGTCCGGTAAGCTGTCGGCGCGAATACCCTTACAAGGGTATCCGCCCTGGGTTTTGCAAGTGACAGAAAGACTCGGTTAACCTGGATTTTGAGTGCCCCTGCAGGAAAATGCGAGGATCGTCAGCGCGCGGGCAAAGGTCTGCCTTGTCCTGGTAGGAGGTATGTGGGTGCGCAATTTTAAGGTGCGCGTGTGGTTTTTTTTTATTGAGTGGGTGGCCAGGGTAGCCGGCCGACCCGTGCTAGCCCACGAGATTCGTTAACGGACGAAAGTCCGTTTTTGGTCGGCGCGCGCAATCGACGATAGGATTGGTGTGTCGGTAGGCACATGGGATGGCCATGGCGCGGGGCGGTGGCCTGGTGTGGGCACCTAAGGGCCGTGGGTACATATGTGGGCTGAAAAGGGGTGGTCAAGGCGGTGTTTTGGCCAGGGGCACCGCGAGGTACCGTTTGTATGGGAGGCCGTGCCGGCTGATGCCAGGCTTGGGCTTAGCCCTATCGGTTACGGCGTTGGACTATTGCGGCGGAAGTACGGGGGAACGAGGCCAGCGGACAACGGTGCGGGAGCGGCGAAAGGCTTGAGGGGCTGATGGGCCGTGGGACTATCCCCCTCGCCTTTTACAGTTATGGCGGCCTCGGTTCCCGCCTGATTGCCGCACGTTTGCGAGGGTGTATATATATAATTTTTTTAATTTCGAATTTTTGTTACTACTATTTGTCCTCACGCCCGTATGAGGGCACGAAACCGCGGTGGGTATGCCCACGAAATAAGCCGGCGCTCGGACCCAGATGAGGGAACTTGGTGGGCAAGGAGTGCATCCCGAACTGCCTGGGGGCCGCTTGCCTCCGCGACATATGCTGTGTCCGTCGGGACGCCGTTAGAAGTTGAAACGTCACAGAAGGGGTTGGCATGGCCCATGCATAAGGGTGGCACGCGCGAACCGAAGGTAGTGGGGGCGGACCCGAGCGTTGCCGCTACCACGGTTTGCAGCACGCGTTGGGCCCGCACGCCTGAGTCCTGTAAAAAGGGGAGGCTCAGTCTTGTTCGGTGGGTTGCGTCTGAGCCTTCTGGCCAAGTGGTGGCTGAGGTCGTGGTTGAACTGGGCCTCGAAATAAGGCCAGATCCTCAGGAAAAGAGGGAAGAGGCCAGACCCTCAGTGGACGACCGAACCTTCCGAGGATTGGCGCGACGTGCCAACGAGGCAAGGGTGAAAACTGGGGGCGGGACCGAAGTGCTCGATGCAGGGTAAAGGACGTATGGCGCGCCGAACCTGTCCTCAGAGGGAGGCCAAGTCCGCGCGGAGAACTTGCCAAGGCACGTTGGGGGTTGCTGCAAGCGGAAGACCCCATTGAAGGAAGATCAGCACAAGGAGCATTCATGAAGGTCCGGGGATGAACCCGGGCGCGACTTGAGGTAGGGGTGTGTCAAGGAAATAAAGAAGGGGGCCGTGGAGATTTTTCCCCAGGCTGACATCACGTGAGGCGGCTGCTAAAACTAAAATTATACTGAGGAGATTCGCAGAGCCCCTGGGTACGGATAGTACACACAAACCTCGAAAGGTGGCTAGGTCCGTGCGCAGTCCAACAAGCTGAAGTGACCCTAGGGCTGTCTGGATTCCGAGGGGCCATCGCACGCCGCTGCAAGAGAGTCCGTCAGGGCATTCGCCCGAATTTGGAGTAAGGCAGGAAAGATCGGCGGGCCATGAGCGTGGTGGCAACTATAAGTTGATGTGCGGTCGGTGCCCCGTGGCTGTTGACTTCCTTTTTCGAGTGCCTCGTCTTTTTGATGCCGTATGTCTCGGCGCACCGGCGAGAGCAGCGCTGTGGAAGGACGAACTGGGTTGGCGAATGAACGGGGGCGTGGGTTAGAGCCGGGTGCATGCAGGCGTAGAAGATTGGAGATGGCGGAGAGCTGGGCTGGGCGTAGCAGGGAGTAGAGAGCCCACTCAGTTCTTGGCTGTTTTGGGCGGGGAAAGATGCGTTTTGGGGGTTCTCGATAGTTGCGAATCCAATGGAGGGGTTAGATTTGGTGGTGGAGTAGTATATTTAGTGCTGGTAGAGAAAAAGATCGCACGGTGGTCAGAGACGGCGACGGGAGAAGAAGCGAAAAGAGATAAAAGTTGGCCACCAGGCTTTTTCCCGACCGTTCTTGATGAGTAAAGACTCTCGATACGGGATCTTGGGCACTGCGATCTCAATGATGAGCTCGGACTTCGTTGAAGGGATGTAAATTCGGTGCTGTAGCAGGCATGGGCTGCGCTCGGGAAGGGCTAATTTGGGATGGCCAATGTATCTACCCACATTTTGTGGAAGATTCGTTCGAGTTCTGCTCGTTCTGTCGGTGGAAAAAGGAAGGAGCACCGCACATAGTTGTTGGGGATCAGGTATAGCTGCGTGAAGGGCTAAGTTTCTCGATTCGAATTCGGACGAAAGCGAGCCGGGGAAGGGACCGGAAGAAGGAGAGTAAGTGCCTGGATGGCCTCTTGGAGAAGATTCATTTGACTTTGCCCATTGGATCAACGGAGTAGCGTAAGGCCAGCTGCGGGGCTGGAGACTTACCTGTCGGCAGACACATTGTTTATCTCGACGTTTGAACTGACCCGCATCTTCGGCCGCATAAGGAGGAGCAGCAACGAGATTGAGGACACAGGCTCTGGCGGTGCATCGCACCAGCCGGCAATGGAAGTACGGTGTCGGGATGCCGTCAGGTGAAGTAAGTGGGTCGGAGGGTTTACCTGTTAGCCGTGGTCGCCACCGCTCGTAGCGAGGTAGCCAGCGAGCAAGGAGACAAAGGGGGGGCGGGGGGTTGAAGGCCTACCAGTTGGTTGGACTCTGCTACTGTATGAGGAGGTGGGGTCCCATTGTTGAGTGTTGCTGCCATGGGATCGGAAAGCCGCAGGTTGCCACCAGCCGCTATGGCCTTCGAAGCTGCATTACCCCCTTGCTGTCCATGCTGACTCAACTAGCCGCTACAGCGGCTGCTGCGCTCGCTGTGGACAACCGTTGCTGTGCGAGGAGGAGCTTGCTGTGGTGCTGAGCCCTGCTGTGGGTTGTGGCTATTGCGTTACGGGCCGGTACGACCGTGCAGGCTGGCGGTCGTTTAACAGCAGCAGTCTGCTGGTGTCGGTATTGGTGGCTGTGTGGTTTGCCGCTGAGCTTTGCCTTTGAGGAGCTTGTTGATACGAAGTGGTGCTGCTGCTTATCGCAGTTCATGCCGAACGATTGCAGGAGTCTACTAGCACTACCGTTGCAGGCTGCTTTGCGACTTGCTGGGCTRCTGCAGCATGATGGAGGAGTGGTTGAAAGAGGGGTTATTGYCGTSACTTGGRAACTCRTCAGAGGAACTGAACTCGGCAGTTGACTTCGAGTTGACCAAAGTGTTGTAGTCACTTGGCCACTATTGCGGGGCCCTCAGGCGCTGAAGGATTGAAGGCCCTCTCACGCGAGTCCGAGTGCAACTCTCTTGAATCTGAGAGCCTCAAATTTTTCTCTTCCTGCCCTTCTTACTCTAAGTCTAGTCTATTTGGTTCTGAG
This sequence comes from Chara braunii, assembly GCA_003427395.1. Taxonomy (NCBI): domain Eukaryota; kingdom Viridiplantae; phylum Streptophyta; class Charophyceae; order Charales; family Characeae; genus Chara; species Chara braunii. The sequence continues at coordinate 823,592 of BFEA01000375.1, forward strand.
AGGAAGACGGCAGGCGGGCGTGTTGCCCGTAATCCACGCCAAGGCCTTTGTGGGAGGTTCGCCCCACCGATTGCGGGAGCTCTGCCGGGACTCAGGCGGAGTCCTGGAGGCAGGGAACTGAGTGGTAATTCCTTGACTCCCTCTATAAACCCAACTATAACCCCTACTTGTACATCTCTCTATGTTTGACTGAGTGAATTGTGTGGATCCTATACTTGGTTTTGAGTTTGACTTTCAGGACATAAGTTAGAATGAAGTAAAGGAATGTATGGACAGATACCAGTTCAGTTTGTTGACTGCCTGAAAGCATATGGTGAATGGAATGGGTTGCATCTGGGGGAAGGTTGGGAGGGAGGCAGTATTGTGTGCAGATTAACTGGGTCACTAAGGATGGGAGGTCCCCTTAAGTTTGGGGAAGCCCAGCGCTTTGTTTATTTTTGGGTTGCTTGGAGCGTTAGCCCGCTCTATAAGTTTAGGTAGCCTGAAGCTCTGGAGGCTGGGATGTCCCCATAAGTTCGGGGAGACCTGGTGCTGTGAATTGCATGGAGGGTCAGGACGCTCTATAAGTTTAGGTGTCCTGGCTGCTCTGACTTATGAGGGTTTGACTATGGGTGATTTTCAGGGACCCAAGGCGCTCTACAAGTTTAGGTACCTTGGGTTGCCTCGCTTTATTCGGGGTTCTCTCTGTTTCTTTGGTTCTGAACGAGGAGGTCTGGACCGCTCCTTAAGTTTAGGTGGTCCAACCCTTCTCCTGTTTTGTTCTGAGGGAATAATTCTGGCAGGGGACAGGCCGCTCTATAAGTTTAGGTAGCCTGGCCCACTGCCTCGCACAGATTGGATCAGAGAAAAATGAATCTGGCTGAGGATCAGACCGCTCCATAAGTTTAGGTGGTCTGACCCAATGCCTTGCACATGTTGGAACCCAATGGATATAATCTGGCTATATTGTATTACTATGTTATTATGAACAGGCTGGTCAGGCCGCTCTATAAGTTTAGGTAGCCTGAATATAGCTTATCACAACTGAAGAGAGTATAACTAAGAGATATAACTGAAGGTAATCTTGGGCGGGTTGAGCAGTGTTCTAAGTTGAGCGGCTCAGCCTTATGCCCCTTTTGAAGATTAAGTTCAGAGAGATGGCTATTTAAATAGTTCAGGGCGACTAGGGTGATCTAGTCATACGCCCAAAGAAGAGAGAAGTAGTTGTGCCCTCTGTTTGTATATACCTGACCAAGTCAGAACGCTCTATAAGTTTAGGTATTCTGACTTTGGGCTTGGCTAGGTTGGGCGCGCTCTGTAAGTTCAGGTGCCCTGACCTATGCCTTATGTAAGTTGGGTATGAAGGGATAACTCACAGAGGAAGCATGAATTATGGGTTGCTAAAGGAACTTGGGGTTGGCTAGAGTACCTACCTTTGTGGTTTGACCTGCATGTGGCTGAGTGAGATTACTACATGGTCTAGGTTTCAGGTTGACAGGTAGTTGCTTTAGAGGCTCGCCACGTGCTAGAGCGATAGGAGTTAGGTCAATTCTTACATTTTCTGAGTTGAATTTATTTTACTTAAATCGATTCTTGCATTTTCTGAGGCTTGCATTATACTTGGACTTGTATAAATTTTGGTAAGCTACTTTCTCTACGGGAAGCGCTGCCGAAATTTCTACAGATTCAAGGAGTTAGATAAATCTTGACTTGTCAAAGTCCAGCTTGTCTTTTCGTTATATCTCACTTAGTAAAAATCTGGGAAGCCTCCTTTTCTAAAGGGAGTGCTGCCCAATTTTTTGCTAATTCAGGAAGTTAGACAAAACTTGGGCCTTGAGAAGTCAAAGTTAGTCTCAGGTTTTAAACTTAGCTTTGCATAAATTTTGGGAGAGCACTTTTCTAGGGGGAGTGCTGCCAAAATTTCTGCAGAGACTAAGGAGTTAGTGAGATTTTGTCTAAGTTGAACTCAAGGTTGGGGGCTGAGTTCAAATTCGACTTGGTATAAATCTGGGAAATCCCCAATTCCGAAGGCGGTGCTGCCCAAATTTCTACCAATTTAGAGAGTTAGACAAAATTTGACTTTCAAAAGTCATAGGTTACTCCGGCTTTTGATATTTGGGCTTGTATAAATTCTGGAAAGGCACTCCTCCTACGGGAAGCGCTATCGAAATTTTCTTGAACTAGAGGAGTTAGATTATATTTTGATAAGTGGCGATTTTGACAATCCACCCTGAATAGGGGAGATTCTGCCATTAGTCTACCTTTTGCTTGGGCACTAGCTTAGAGGCAGGCTTGGACTTAGTTGGCAAAAAGCTTTGAGCGAGAATGTGCTATGGAGGTTATCCCCCATATGCTGATGATGTAGCTTGGGCGTTTGACCTATCTTGTGCTACAGGTCCTTTGGGGTGTCTGATTCAAAATCAGGACTAGACTCAGCTTGATCCCTTGAGGATCAACTCCTATTACCACTGATAACAGGTCGGTTGCCGATTCGTCGGTCTTCGACTCCGATCTAACTCACTCTCCACACTCAACCTAAAAGGCTTTAACCCTGGTGGTTCTACTGTTTGTTAAGGGTTTCACCCGGACTTTTATTGAATGACCATTTAACAAAGGTACTGAGTATTTAATTGAGGTTGGTCGGATCGGCGGTTGGGGCTTGCATAGTTAAAGCGAAGGGGTATAAGCATAGAGATTGGTTGGGGTTGACTCCGTGTAGTGCGTGTTTCTTGCGTGATCCTTGGTGTGATTGCAAGTATGTCCTGTGGCTCGGATTTGGATTTGGACTACCTGCGATCCCATATACATATACATGGTTGTGAGGAGTCTCACTGTGCTTGTGAGAAGTGATCGTCGCATCTCAATTTTCCCTTTTGCATGTATGCATGGGTATACTCACGATAGTGTTCGAGAGGCCTGAGAGGCCGTGTTAAAACCCGCTTGAAGGTTGAGGTTGAGGGACAGGGAAGGCCCTCCCTCCTGCCTATCTGCGTCTTGGGGCATTCTTAGTCGGACGTTGGCCCTGGGTCGGGATTCATGGTCCTTGTCCAGGACATCCCAAGCCCTAGGCCCTGCAGAGGAGGAGCCTCCCCTCGCACAGAGCCTATCTGTTTTGGCCGGCGGGACATCCCACCTGGAAGGCGAAAATGTCACGAGAGCCGAACGGCGTGTCCTTCAGCCGTTCAATATCGCGAGGGGTGACCCCTCGCGATGGGTTCCTTCAGCCATTCAATATCGCGAGGCCAAAGCCGCGATTGCCACATACAACTAACATTGGTGGTTGGCGTAGAATTGGCCTGCGTCCGCGCCGCTTTAAGTTAGAGTCCTGCGCGGGACGCTTCGCCGCTCCAGCGCTTAAAAGGTTACGGGATCGCTGGGCTCGCGCGTAGGCGCAGCGCTTGGGATCATGGCAGGCCGCCGGCGCCACCCAAAGAGGGGAAGAATGTTCCAAGGGCACGAGCCTTTTCAAAGCCAGGGGACCTTTGTCCTATTTCCCCTTCTTGGGTTCGTGCGTGTTTGTTTGCGTTTTAGAGATTTCGATGGTTGGACGTTGTAGTCCGTGGCAGACGCCAAAGTCAAACCCCTTGACTTTCGCCTAGGCCCGAGGAGGACTCACCCCTAGGGCCGCGAGAGACGACTACTACCACAAGCTTTGGACCTGTGTACCACCCGCTCTGCACAAGGGCGCAGAAGAGGGTGTGTGGTCTTCAACCGCGCATGACGGTTGTCTAGCGTCGAGAGACTAACCCTCAAGGCGAGTGTCAGCCGACACTTGAGTGTCGAATACGGCCCTCGAGATTAATGAGGACCGCGTGAGTATGGGTACTACATAGTACGCCATCATCGCGACTGTTCGCGTACGCTCGCATTGCGAGTCGATACGAGTTAGCCCTGCGTCTGCGCGGTTTTATACTAAGTCTCGCACACGACGCTCATCCGACTTCCGCTTTGGAAAGTTATGGGTTGGCTACCGAGGGGCTAGGAGTGTTGTCGCGTTGTATGTGCGTGTGTGCGTGTGTCTTATTTTTTGTGTGTGTTCGTAGAGTGGTGTGCACGTGGTGTGTGGGATGCGTCCTAGTCGACCGACGACGAGTCGCGCTTGGGACCTCAGCCCCCCAAGGTGTCTGTTCGCGTGCGGGTCCGATAGGCATATTACCGCGCGTATCCCCTGTGCTACAGCGAACGAGAAACGCCCTCGGCTGGTCCACCTGTGCGATTGCAACTGATCAGGTTTCGTATTGTGGACTAGTAGCTCGGCGGGGATACGCCCACCGATGGGAGGTGACAGCTCCCGTAAGGTGGAGGTAAGTCGTGCCTCGCGTAGGCCCTATCCTGTCGTAGGGGCTCGCGAGAGATATGGTTGGCGCAGTTTATCGGAGCGGCCTAAGCAAGCTCCATTTTATGGGAAGGGGCAAAAAGAGGTGTAGAAGAATAACTGAGACGGGATTATTGTCTTGCTTGTAATGATTGGACTATGATAGAACCAGTAATCCCCTTACGACCAGTATCATATTTTCCAGACCCCTTTCCCCCCTCAACGCTGAGTATGGTCTCAAGGGCTTGGTATGGGTATGAATGAATATGAGACTAGGGTTGTTCCTGTAAAGCAGGAAGGGTAGATAATGAGGGAATAGTGCTAGGGTGATGTTGTTTTGATTTGGCGCTCCTATGGGGTGAAAAGACACATTTCTATTCGGCCACTCCAAGTAGACTGTGAGGACCCCGGCCTCAATATTCTTTTGGTAATATAAGCCTTGGGCACTGGACCCCCTTAAAAAAAAAAAAGAAAAAAAAAGTTATGTCTTAAAAAAACTGCATGGACAATAACAAACACTGATGTCGGAGTACGTGTACCAAACGAAATATGAAAGGTCAAAACGTATGTGCACCAAGAATGGTTTCAAACTGAACCATCCGCATAAAAGAAAAAAAAACGCACTGCCTAATAACGAAAAAATAAATTGCTACTGCAACACATAGTAAAAAAATGTGTCAAAACTACATGATGTGGTCGTGTTGCTGACCAGTAACAAACAAACAAAAAAACGTCAAGAGCGTCCAACGTGTGTGGGCGGGCTCGTGGTCCGCCGCTCGCCACCCTTCAATGTCGTCTTGTGTGCCCTTAGTATCTAAAGGTCCTCCTCTCTGTCAACCTCCTCTGCAGCAGCGTCAGTGTGATCCTCGTCGACCACCGTGACGCCATCCCGTCTAATCTCCCTTCATGCCACCGATATAAGGGTGTCCATGCGACGTCTGCCTTGCGTCATCTCCAACCTCTCGCCTTCGGTGGTCTCACCATCCCGGTGTAATGCTCGTCGAGGTATCGGTCTCTGTGTCCTCGGAGGCCCTAACACATCTGCCCCGAGGATTTGTGAAACCTCCCCCAATCCGTGTGTCGACACTTGTGCACCAGGCGCTGCAGATCCATGTCCGCCCGCTCCCTCAGCATCAACACCCGACCCTCCACGATGATCGAACCCAGCAGCATGCACCTCCCTCGTTAATGACGTGGACGAGTGTCGCCTCCCCAACCCGGGCTGCCTCTTCCTAGTGGCCGTCGTCGACCTCCTGGTGTTGCTCCACGGCACGTCAGTGTGGCCGAGTAAAGAAGCGTCGACCCATGTTGTCGCCTGTCGACGCTCTCTAGGCCTGCCCGTCGCTGAGTTTGCCGCAGATGGTTGTGTCCCGCGATCTCGTGCCACACTGGGAGGGGACTGTGCCGCACCAACTCCCATGGCACCCACCGCCACCGAAGCGTCTGATGGTGGTGTCGGACTGGCAAGGCCCCATGAAACGGACTGCATGCATGGTAGAAGTGTTTTGGCTTTCTTTGAGTCGATCCTCACTCCACATCTCGTCTCTGTGAGATCCGTCGCAAGGCACGCGCCCAACTCATCAACAATCATTGCGCCGAAAATCAAATTGTCTCGTGGCTGCTCTACGTAACGAGTGCATTGCGTCCCAACACCAGGTGGACGACGACAACGCTGGCGATGTGTGCCCGTTGGTGCATCCTGCTGAATGGGCGGTGGCGCCATGACACCTGCTCCCTCCCCCATGCCAGAAGCAGGTAAAGTCGAGGGCGCACCCACATCTCCATGTACCTCCCCACATGCGTCCTCCCCTGTCTCTACGTCTCCCCCCACCGCCACTGGACTCCCAACTGGCTCCTCATCCCCCACGTCTCCCGCTGGTACCTTTCCTGGATCTCGCAACTGAGCAGCATCGGCCTCTGCCATGGCGGAGTCAATCACTATCTCGTCGCGTGCCTCTCCATCGTGTGCCACTGCAAGAGCGTCCGCCTCTCAGTTTCCTTGTATGGGAACGATGGGTGCCCTGTCGATATCGGGCCCTGCTGCCTCGCCCTCTCTCTCTCAAACCGAATGTGAAGTGTGGGCAACTGCCTCCTCGACCAACCCACGGGACTCCAATGTCTGCTCCTACGCACTACCAACTGGGTCGTCCATCTGCTCATCCTCCGCAACACTGCCTCGCACTCCTTCTCCCCCGGTCTCTAGTTGACGCATAACCTCCATGTCACGTGCCATGGCCTGTGTGCGTGGGCCAGCATCGGCTAGGGCCTTAGCCCTTGCGGCCTCCTCCTCATCCTCCCTCGCCTCTCGAGCCATACGGTCCTCCTCCGTATCCGGTGTAGGCTCTCCCATGTGAACCGCCTATGGTTGAGACCGAACATCCTCGTTGTCAGCATGTCGCACAACAATGGACTCACCCTCCGTCATGGCAGGCAGAGTGGCCTCTAGCTCTGCCATGAAATCGTGCATGGACCCTGATTCCATAGCATGGTCCCCAGGTCCAACCTGACCGTTGTTGGCGCGAATACCCTTACAAGGGTATCCGCCCTGGTTTTTGCAAGCGACAAAAATTACATCTAGATTATAGCTTAGAGTATACCGCGCGAGGCGCGGCTGCGTCTGAGGTCAAGGCTGACTGGATGGTTGACTAGAATAGAGAGTGTGTGGGCGCGCAGGTTTGAGGCGCACGTGATTTTAATTGTTGATGATTGAAGAACCGGCGTGATCGCTGGCTAGATTTTTTCTTTTTATTTATTTCTGATTTAAATTATGATTAAAAAGATGTTGCCTTTGGGTTGATGCGCTTGCCTGTGACTTATGCGAAGTATGGAGGGCGGCATCGACGACCATTGATTTTTGAAAACATTCTCATATATCTGTGCGACGCGCAGTATCCGCCTAGTTTAGATGGTCGCCAAAACTAAACCTAGCTTCGGGCCTCGTGTTGTTGGTTACAGCGTCGGAATTTCATTCGAGAAGTTCAGGGATCGAGATCGAGCGGCGACGACGCAGGGATATCGGAGTAGCGCGAAGAGATCAAGGGGCTAAGGGCCCGACGGGGCTACTCCCCTTTAGTTTAGCCACCGGAGGCGTCAGAACGGTACCGGCGGTCTCCTTTCCCCCGTTTGTTGTATTCTGATGATTAAAAGTTTAAATGGTTTAGTATTTTATTGTCTGTTATTTCTATACGTCGGCTTCTCTTGACTCGGACGGGGCGCCATTTTTTTTTTGGCCGTCACGACAGTCAAGGACCTTGAGCATGCGCCTCCTTTGGTTGACTTGCAGGCTCCTACGTATTCGGGGTGCCGGCAGATTTTCTCGGCTTCACCACCTGGAAGACACAGATCGCGGAGTTCAACGTGCATGCGAACCGGTGGGTGATTAGCCCACGAGGCGGAAGAAACCTGAGTGGCGGGAACCCCTTGCGGGTGTACCGTCCGCCAACAGGGACCCGACATACGGGATTAGCCTTGGGCATTGGTGGCCCAATGCACTGTTGGGAGGCCGCAACTGCGGGCTGCAACGACCGCTCCCATGAAGCCTGCCCCTACTTGGCCTTAAGCAGTTGGGGATTTGAGGGGCAGAGTGGACCACGGAGAGTTGAGAAGGGGCCCGCGGCACTGCTGTTGCGTACGGGTTGACCATAGGGAAAAAGAGGGCAGTTGGTAGCATCAGGATCAGGCCTCTTCGATGAGTTGGCCGCTGTGCCTCCCCTCTGGTACCCTCCCTCTATGAAAGTCGGCAGTCCCGACATAGTGCTACCTAGGAGGATTGTCGGGTGCTGAGTTAGTGGAGCGGACATTAGATAGCGAGGCGGATGGGCATTCTGGGCAGCGTCGAGCAACAGCAGGCATAGCAGACACACCGCAGCGGGCGGTGTGCGCTGGTGAGAAGTATCGGGTAGTGCAGACCGATAGCAGAGGAAACAACTGCGAGTGGATGAGGCAGCAGCAGCGGGCGATGGGGCAGACGAGACGAAAGAAAGGGGGTGGATGAATCCGGCCGGGGAAGTGCGCCGGATGCGTGCAGAGCAGGGAGGCGCAAAGGCTGGCAACAGGCAGTGGCGGGTGGAGCTATTGCGCAGAGGAATAGAGGGCGGTGGGCCCGACTGGGTAGCACTGCGCAGCAACAGACTAAGCGACAGCGCAGGCGTGACGGGCACTAGGATAGTGAGATGAGGCAAGAAGTGATGGGTAGAGGGCGATGAGTGTAGGCCAGGGCGGTGGGTCCGACCGGGCAGTGTTAGGCAGCAGCGGGAGGTAACAGGGACCGGGCGAAATTAGGTGGGGAGTGGTGCTGGGTACTGGTAGCACAGAAGGGCGGAGCGCCGAGGAAGGAAGAAGTCAATGGGGTAGGCGCTGCGCTACTACCAGGGGCACAACGCTGGTATCAAGAGACGGTCAGCGGGCAGTGTGAATCTGGGCGCAAACCCGCGCCAGAAACACTCAAAAGGGAAGACGAAGGAGAGAAACGAGACAGAGGGAGCACGACATTGTGAGGAGGAGAGAGTAGAGATGGTAAGGTAGTGGAGGATGCAGAATGAACCTGGACGTTACATCGCGCCAGGTACATTTAGAGCCGGATGGGAAGGAAACGGGCCATGGCGGGGTCAAGAGGGAGCCGAAAGTGAAGATATCGATCGTTTGCTCACTAGAAACGGGCAGAGAAAGGGTTGAATTTGGGGTTCTCACCCTGGGTGAGCTCGTTTATGGTACCACTTTAGGTAGAGAGTTAGTAAGAGTAGAGGTAACGGAGAAAAGTGCCGCGCGAAACTGTCGGGGCATGCGACTATGGCAGAAAAAAAGAAGATCATAGATCGCCCGTTCCTTAATGGAATCGGGCGAGGTAAAGTTCGAAATTGGAGCTTTGTGGCATGGCGAATCTGATGGCAGCATCAGATTTCGCACTGGAGCAGTAGATAGGTCGGGATCAGTGATGAGGGCTGCGTGTGACACCATCAACGACGAGTGGGGGATGGCTACAGCGGGGAGAGAAAATGCATGGCTTGCCCGATTCCCAACAGAAACGGGCAAGTGAAGGTATGAAATTAAGGTTATAAAGTGCTACGAATCAGTTGGTAGAACTAGATTCAGGGGAAGGATGTTAGTTTGTGTGCTGCAAGGAAATAAGGCCGCGCCCGGGAGTGGAGTAGTAAAGTATCAATGCATCTAACCCGGTTCTTGCGATAGATTCATTTCGATTTTCTTTCCTTTTTTCTTTTGCTTGCTTTATCAATGGAAACTGCCTCGCTCTATCCCTCCACGTGCATGCGCAAGGGTGACTCTTGTGTCTGGCCAACTCCTTAGCCCATACTCACGTCAGGGCCCTTCTGTAACTGCTCATCGTGTTGTGTCTCCCAGTATTCTAGCGGAAGACCCATTCAACTTCGCTCAGTCTGGCGATGGAAGGAGGTGTGGGGCTGGCCGAGGGATTGGAGACTTACGTATTGGTTGATCCGATGCTCGTTAATCGTTGTCGGAGAAGGGAGCGAGGCCAGCGGTGGGATAGTAGACTTGCCTACTGATGGATGCGCTGGCCATCCAATTCTACAGACGAAGGAGCGAGAGGGGAACGAGGGGTTGGGGCGTTGCTATTGCTAACAAGCGGGGAAGGATGCAACAATAGTAGGTGGGGCGCACGTACGTGGCTATGGTCACTTCCTCGACAGTCGTTTATCGTTTTTCCTTGCTTCTCGAACCCGGGCACATCCATGACCAAGTACAGATAATCAGAAGAAGGAGGAGGCCCGTCTGGAGTATGGGCGTGGCTGTTAGGACTCGAAGATGGGCATGTGCAGGGATGGAAGTTACACTGCGCTCGAACATACGTAGCCATAAGAGGCCAGCTACAAGGACTGGATACTTGCCTATTGTGGACGGATCCGCTTCCTCCTCGGCTTTGTTTTGACTAAGGAAGGGGGGGATCAAGGATAACTAAAGGGAAGTGGAGAGTCGGTCGGAGCAGCAACGACGAGGTAGCGAGACTGAGAATCTACCTATTGGTTGCAACGCTGGTAGAGGGAGAAGAGTGGTACTTACCTGTGTACATACTTTGTCAGCTGCGGCATGGCCTGCTGCAACAGGAATCTTGGATGTTATTGCTTTCTCTCAGCAGGTGGCTGCTGTAGACATCGTGACGTATCTTTCCCCCATGGGTTCCTCCTAGCCAACATTGGTTGAATCGTTGAATGTGTTGAAGTATTTCTTTATGCGAAGCTAGGAATTGTATTTTTTCCTTGCACTGCTCTCATTTCATAATGATGTCTGTTTGTATTTGTTGTTTAACTGTGTCATTGAATTCTGGTCCATCAAGCCGTATTCCCTCCATTTCATATGTACATCTTCTTAACCATATGGCCCATAATACCGCTCTCCTGCCCATGTTGAACAAATTTTGTGAGAATTCATCAATAGACTCAGGGGACCAGGTTTCAAGAAGAAGGGCTCTCCAGTCCCATGGCCACTGGATTTGTGTTTCGAGATTAGACCATATACGGTCCCACCACCTCCAAAGCCAAACGGCCCCAGGATATTGAAGGAAGACATTCTCGATAGTCTCAGGAATTAATTTGGATGGAAACGCAGACCTACAAAATTTACATCAGGGAAGTGATATTCCCCTTTGTTCCAATGTTGTCCTGTCTATAAGCCAGTTATTTGTAGGTAGGCAGCTATGCTCTATTTGCCATTGTAGTGAAGCCACTTTTGCAGGCTTAATTTTGGTCTTACTAAACCATTTTACCTTTCTTAATGATTCTTTATTAATAGTAAGATGCTTCATGAATTTTTCCTCAACTTTATCTTTTAAGATAATTTCGGGGTGAAGCATCCTGTAAGTGGATTTCACTGACAACATGTGGAGAGCACAGGAGTACTTTGTTCCTTTCCTTCTTGTATTGGACCATGTCCAATTAATCGGGTCTAGGGCCAAATGACTTATGGGTGTATTAGGTTTAAAAGCTATCCATTTATCTTTGTGCCTCAGTACTCTGACCCTGAATATCTGATCTTTTGTCACCCTACTTATATTGTTTTGATCGTTGATTATGACATTGAGATTACTATCCATTTCATATGTAGTGAGGAGAGTCTCCCCTTTTTCTAGCACTACAACAATATTGCGTAAGACATTTGGATGATCTTTTATAGTCACCCAATCACTTTCCAATAACCGAGGTCCCTTGTTTAGAATCCTTACCCAATAAGGGAATCCAATCAATTATATTTTCTAAGGCTTTCTCAGAATGATGACAATATCTAAGATGAGTTTGTAATTGTGAAAGGGTAAATTAAATCCACTCTCCTTTATCACTGTCCAAGATGTCCTTTATCTTAACAATACCATTTTTAACCCACCCCTTCCAAGGGGAATCCATACACTGAATGATACATCCCTGGGATCTTTGAGAAGATTATTATCAAAGAGTGGTTGTTGACATACTTCCTCCCATCTTTCAGGAGGGTTTCAATCCGTTAATGGTAATCTCCTCCATGTTTTGATGAGGTTAGACCAAAATGCATCATTATGTAAGTTCATTTTTGTCGCCCTCCTATCTGATACACATTGGTTCAGTGATTCATTCAATGTTCTTTTTGGTATAGGCCACGATCTATTTTTTAGCCATATCATAGGATCTATGTTGTCAGGTGTTATCGGAGTTTGGCGTCTTATCTGTTCCCATGCCAACACGTTCCAGGGGGTCTGGGGATTAAACAGTAGGCATTTAATCCATTGAATTGATAAAGCCATAGCTTGTAAAGAAGGATCTATGATACCCAATCCTTTTGTAGTTTTAGGTTGTATCACTAATTGCTATGCAACTCTGCTAATTACCTTATCAAGCTCGTGATTCTCTCTCCATAAAAAGACTGATAGTTGTCGTTGCAGAGTCTTTAACACTTTCTTATCTAGGGCCCATATTGCTGATTTATACCAGATCGAGGCTAAGACCATATTGTTAATCACCAGAGTACGCCCAAACAAAGAACTTTGTTTACCCGTCCACAGTTCCAACTTAGCGTATGCTTGTTTAGTTATACATTCATTGTTGGTTGATGGTTTTCCTGATGCTGATAGGAAAATTTCTAATACTCTAATGGGGGTATCCAAGGTGAGCCATTTTACTTGAGGACATTCAGGGGGTATTACACCTTGATGATGAATCCACCAACCCATAGTCTTGTTACCCCAATTAACCCTCATACCAGACAGCCTACAAAATCTATCCATTAGCCTGCTTATTGCTTCTAAATTCTCTTTTGATGCTTCTACCATCAGGGACAGATCATCTGCAAAGAGAGAGCAAACAAGAATGACTTCCTTTGGAATAGATGACACTTGAATTCTTTTAATGTCTTTATGTTGTCTAAGGTTAGCTGTCAGGACCTCTATAACTATGACAAAGAGAAAGGGGCCAATAGGGTCTCCCTGTCTTACCGATCTCTGTAATGAGATTGGGGGGGCTAAATTACCGTTTACCATAACCCTGGTGATTGTGTTCCTATGCAGTATTCTCACCCACTTCCTGAAGTTTGGACCAAAGTTAAATTTTTCTAGACATTTGTCTAGAAATTGTCAGTCCACATGGTCATATGCTTTTTCAAAATCTATAAATATGAAAGCTGCATTATGTTTTGATTGACGTGATTACTTTATCAGTTCATTAACTAATAATATATTATGATATTATCTTGAATATTCTTTCCTGTAATGAGCCCGGTTAGCGCTGGATGAATAATTTCAGCAATGACCTTGGATAGTCTATTGGCTAGGGCTTTCGCCATGAGTTTGCAGACCACTATCAAGAGAATAATAGGGCGATAGTTCCGAATGTTGGTTTTATTCCCCTTTTTATAAAGAAAAGTTAATATCCATTGGTCCACAAATTCTTCCATTTGTCCAGAAGACCAAACTGCCCGATAGAAGTCCATGAGATCCTGTGAGAGGAAATCTCATAAGACTTCCCAAATGACATGCATCGATATTCATAACCTAAGGAGTACTAACTATGAAGAATTTTGGGCCAGTGGCCTGTTCAGCAGTCTCATGAAAGACATAAATCTATGGATTGCTACCTATAAGAAGCTAGCGCCTAATCCAGGCTCCCACGAAGGCGCGAAGCTAGCGCCTAATCCAGGCTCTCACGAAGGCGTGAAGCTAACGCCTAATCCAGGCTCCCATGAAGGCGCGAAGCTAACGCCTAATCCAGGCTCCCATGAGGTGCTGAGGGAACGATAGCTCTTCGAGCCTCTATGAAATCACTCGAGGACGAAGGACGAAGGACGAGGGCAGCTCACAAGAGCTGGACACGAAGTGTTGAGGTAATTAGTACTATTCTAGAAACAGTGTGTGAACCACGCTTCCTGATTCCTTGGGGAAACCATCAATGCCTGGAGTCTTTTCTTCTTCCATTAACATTAGAGATGTCCATATTTCCTGTTTTGAAATAGACATTTCTAACTCCTCTTTCTGAACTTTTGTTAGTTATTTATTCAATGGTGTGAGAAAATCATTAATTTCCTGCATTCTTTGATTCTCCGGGATATTTTTAGTTTCTGACTTAAATAGATCCTGGTAGAAATCCCTGACTATCTTCATACGTGGTGTTGAGGACGTGACCAATGGAGCGTTCCTTTGTAAGGGGTCTTCTAAGGCTTCGATAACTATGCGACCAGAGTTAATTTTTGCCAAAGAGAAAAACGTTGCATCCATTTCCCCTTCCATTTGGTGTTTCCTTAGTTTACCTCTAATCCTTATTCCTTGCCACCTATATTCCATTAAGGTCAACAACTGATCCTCCAGTTCTTTAATTTCTTTAGCTAGGGGTTATAAAACCCCTATTTCATCGGATTCATTCTCATGTTGTTGGAGTTGTTGAATTTCCTAGAGCAAGTGTGTTTCTTTAGAATGTCTTTGTGAAGCCATGAGTTAAGAATATTCATTGCATTTACGACCTAGAAATGTTGGACCATTGTTGAACCATATTATATCATCTTGGATGAGGTTTCGTTGGTTACGCCAGAAGGTCCATACATCTTTGAGGTAAGAAATAAAGTTGTCAATCTTCAAATGAGAGGTATTAAGTTTGTAGAATCCTGTCCCTTGATTTGTTTTTTTTTCTGAATGTGAGGACCGCAATGCACATAGCATGATCTAAGTCTGGTAAAGGACTTCTCGGTCAGATCTCTGCACACTGTATTGCTCCCTGAAGTTCTTCAAACATTAGAATGAGATCAATACGAGATTTAGACCCCTGACTAGATTGACCTTTCCTGAAACAGGAGAAAAGTCTCTGAGTAGGGTTAAGTCGTCCATACTACTATAGGAATCAAACAAGTTGAGGGATTGGCATAGATTATTTATAATTATCTCATCAGACTCAATGTATGTAGGGCCTGTGGTAACGACCGTTCTGGACTACAGCCGCTGTAATCAGGAGGCCAGGCTTAAAATAAACGTGGAAGCGGGAAAAGAAGAGGAGATGAGAGCAGACCAGGGCCTGCAGTTAGCTATCACGGAAGCCAAGGACCAGGCCGAGAGGAGGTGCACACGAGACGGGGTCGCAGACCAAATCAAGGTGATCGTCTCGTACCAGCACAGAGAAACCTCGACGAACACTTCAGAGAGGGAACAGCGACACCTAGACCGCGACACGGATGCAGAGAGTGAGGAGAGTGGCCGGGAGGTCCGGCTCCAGTCCTGGCATGGACTGGACCAGTGGCGACTAGACCACCCGCCGACTGGGTCAGTGGACGATGGGCTGGAGACCAGCTCACGACGACGGAGGGACCAGCGCCACTAGGTAGAGGGATGTGAGGGTCAACGCGTGAGGACGAGAGGCTGAAAAGGCGAATGGTTACGAGAAAGAGACGACACGCTCGAGGAATGAAAGAACGTCACGCACCAGGTAGTATGAGTGGGGTCAAGCCCGCGTTTTGTCGTCCGTAATGGGTACCAACAGTCAGGCACAAGTGTGAAACGAGCGCTTTAGATGAGCAGGCGTGAAAAAGAGTCTGCGCGCACTCTAGACAGCTGGCTTACAACGCGTGCAGAGAGATGTTAGCCATCACGGGTGCGGAGAAGAGATATCTAAGTGGCAATGGCATAGGAGAAGGGGGGCGGTTGCTAGGGAGAGTCTACATAATGGAGAGTGACTGGGAGAGAGAGGATGTGCACGAAATCAGATCTGAGAGAGTAGTTATTTGTCGTTTGCCTGATGCACGTGTCGAGTGCTGATGGCCATCCCCCCCCCCTCTTTTTTTTTCGGTTTTCTTGCTCATCTTCATCAGTGGAGCTTTCATTCACAAGGGGAAGCAAGAGGGACGTCACCTACTAGAGGTTTCCTTTCTGAAGGAGCAAGTGAGAGCTCTGCACGTGTGGTTTCGATCAAAGAGAAGGAGGGGAGCACAAGTGGACACAGGACAAAGGTCTTTTTTTGTTGACTTCATCTTTTTTGGATAGTTATGTGATTAATGACGGTTAGCTCTCTCAAGATGAGCTAAGAAACTTAAGTTTTCTCCAAACGAAGCTGGCGCCAATGGCTCCCTTGCCTTAGTCCGCCTTGTTTAAGTCCGACGGTTCTATTTATGTCGTGGCGGAGTGAGAGAAGTAAGGGGGATGAGCCGACAAGAATCGTTGACGTGCGTGTGGAGCGAGGATTAGACTTTTGAGGCTTGAGGTGAGCCAGCTTCTGCGAAGGAACTGAAATTGACCAGCACTAATAGAGAAACCAAGGTTATTGAGTGGTTGCAGGTAGTTGACTGTCATGAGTGAAAAAAGGGGGTGGGGAGTCAATGAGCGCCAAGGGTTTAGAGAGGGTTCGCCTACCTTGCGTGGTTGACATCATCCGCCTGGGGTATACGCTTCTTGCCAAATTTGAACTTGTATCTCACCCATGCAGTGAGAGAACGTGCATCCGCAATTCGAAGTTCTTGAGGTGACAATCGAGGAAACGAAGGGGACGATGCGCCTTTGCATTACTTACTGGCATGATTTTCGAGGAGCGCTACGCGAAGCACTTATCAGTTGGTTAGTGTAAGTTGCTGCACTACAAAAGGGGTAAGGCGCATATGCTCATGTGTCAGTTGCAGACGATGACGAGCGGCCCGCACGAGAGAGACTGACAGGAGACATATGCACTCTTGACTGCACCTGTGTGTAATTCTGTTTGCATGCTGAATCGGCTTTGGATTGCACTACCCTATGAATCCCCCTAGGCGGCGGCCAAGCGCGGCCGAATCCACGGACACGGACGTGTCCGCGCGGACGCGCGGCGTTACCGCCACGTGGAGGCCAAAGGGGAAGGGGGTTGGGGATTCGGGAAGCGCCATGGGGCGGCGCAACCCCGACCCCATCCCCTTGCACAAAACAAAATGAAAAAAAAACGATTTTTGGTTGGGGGGGTTGGGCTGTGGACGAGGAGAAATAAAGAAAAAAAAAATGAACGCGTTTTTTTTTTTTATTATTATTATTTTTTTTTTTTTTATTGATTGATTGATTG
>BFEA01000375.1:843143-874216 GCA_003427395.1 Chara braunii
GGGGTTTGGGTGGGGCTACCCCCAACAAGCCTCGTACCCGCCTTAACTTAAGGCGCGCACGAGGTCTGCTGGGAGCAGTAGCCCAGAGGGGGAAAAAGAAATTGAAGTCCTGCATAAGAAAAAAGAAACAACAAAAAATCGAAGTCCTGCATAAAAAAATAAACAACTAAAAAAATAGGCGGATGCGGTAGATAATAGTTACAACGTCTGCAGATAGAGTTATGGGTCAGGGGGAGATGATTACTACTAAGGTGGGTATAGTAATCCTTTCAGTGAGGAGGAAAGAGGATATGTGGGAGGTGGGGTTGTCAGAACCTCCAGGGGCGGTTTATGGAGAGATTACTATTCTTGGCACTTCCTCCCCGTCCCTATCCATCTCTTCAAATTTAGGCGTATAGGGAGGTGAAAATCCAAGTCAGCAAGAGATTTTCAGATTCATCAACGACCATTTGCCTGAGGGAGTTACATCAATTTTCACACTCATCACAGAATCAAAAAAGTTGTCAGAAAAGGATGTCTACCTGAGATATGACCCTTCAAAACAGGTAGATCTTCGATGGATGGGGGGTGAAGCTCTTAAAGAAATGTAACTCTTAAAGGTTAATGCTAGCAAATTTTGGTATGAGACAGACGTGGGCACTATTCTCGTTAGACTTTTGAGGCAGAATACATTGGAAGCTGGTGGAGTATTGGATCAGGGTGATTGGCAGCCTTTGAATGCATCATGAGACTTCAAATTTTCCCATACATTTTCCTAATAACTTCCCTCCCGAATATATAGATAAGATAGGATAATATAATGGGAGGAATTAAAGTAATAGATGCATTATATAACATAGATAAGAAATGGAGGTCTCTAAAAAGGAGTGCAGACCTGGATCTGCGGTCGCTGAATGTTAATGGACTAACCTCTGCTCAATATACAAAGAAACAAGCAATCTATGATCAGATAAAAGGTATAGGGGGAAGGGACTGACCCGATGTATTCAGGAAACACATCTGATGGATATGGATGCACATCACCATACACACAAGGTAATATGGCCTCACCAAGCCTTTAGAGCCCATGCACCGAAACCTGGTAGTGCAGGAGTGGCTATCTGGATTCCCCCTCATTCTAGGGCAAATCCCATTTATGCGGAGGTAGACAAGGAAGAAGGGAGATGGGCTTTTGTATTAGTAATGCTCGAATTGGACATAGTATATATCCTATGTCTATATGGGCCGAATGATGTTGGAGAGAGACAATTTTTTTTTTCATCTCTTCCTCGACTTCCACAAGGAATATCGGTTATTATAGCTGGGGATTTCAATGCAGCACCAAATAGACAACTTAATCGATGGCACATTCCACCCATTCACTTCTGGGTCCCTCATACATAATTTGTGTCATCTTCTATAGTTGCGCGACGACTGGTAGAGAAAAAACACTGATTGGGATTTGGCCTCCATCTGTCTTTGAGTGACGGTCGTGGGATGTTTGTCTGAGATTAATGTCATCCGTCTGCAGGGTGGGCTCGTGCAACCATGAGCATCATCCCAACAACGTTATAAAGAGGGAAAGGAAGTAATCGGCGGTGGGAAGAAGGGCATATACTTAATGCAGGCGCAGTTCTAAGCCAGGTATGGCACGATAGTCTTACGTAACGGTTTGTGCCCAGGCTCTACAACGTTGACATGAGATTTAGTGGGATTGAGCCCTTGCTGATCATGCACAAGTTACTAATGGCCTTGGATGTGTGCGGCTGTCCACCGTGTCGTAATCTGGCTATGTGAGGCTATCCTTCCTTGTCGTAATCTGGTTGTGATTCCCCTATGAATGATCAGGGCTTTGGACAGAGGGAAATATCATTTTCGGTCAGAATTGAGGAGAGAACCGACAAGAGCACTCGACTATTGACATGTGTTACTCATCAATGAGTTGCATGATTCCCCGGCCTGTTGTCATAATTCAGCAATGGTAGTGGACAAACCAGTTTGAGGTTCTGTGTGAGACGAATTCACAAGTGCCAACGAATCTTGCGTGACCAGTTTGATGAAGGGCAAGCAGCAGAAAAGTTTTCCTTCGTCTGTCCTTTCTTCGGAAAAATTCAGACTGATTTGCCTCAGTTCCTGGTTCCCGTCACCTCCTTTTACGCCCTCTTTTAGTCTGCCCTCATACGGTTGGCTGGTTAAGCAAAAGATGGTCGTTGAGCAATCCTCTCTTTTATCCTAAAGGTATTCGATTTTTCAATTTTACCGCGAAATAAGTTAGAACTAAGTCTAAATTTCGGTCATTGTAGATTCTATATTTGTCTAATGGGACAAAGGAAGGTTACTCTTACGGTTGTTGCATACATTCTGGCTGAATACCTACTTGACGTAGACTAAAGGCACCTTTAAAGTTATCGTTCTGTCCAGGTTTCAATCGCAAACTTGTGTGTGTGTGTTTACGTGAATGGGGACACTCTGATTTAGTTTCTCGCTCAAACAGTTAGTTATGAATCCACCCATTTTACCACCTAGTGGTCGTGCCAATTTGTGCCATATGCCGATGACAGTGGTTACGAATTGTATCTTATACCTTTGTTGAGTGTGGCCTTGAGTCACTGAATCATTGGAGAAAGCACACATAGTAAATAAAGTTATCGTTTGTGGTGCCTTGTGCTCTACGTGAGTACTAACTATTGCTAAGTGGTAACCGATGAGTTATTTGAGATGAAAACCGAGATATGTTGCGTTCTAAACTCAGAGTTTCCTCTTAGGCACTAACAAAGACTGTACTCAGAGTTGATCTATTAGCCGTGAAGTTTTACTCAGGTTACCAAATTTGGGGCATGAACATGCCCCAAGCTCTAATCTACTTCCCACTGTTGGTCCTACTCTATATTTAGTTTCTTCTGGGTAAATGATATTGAAGGCTAAAGTTCTAGATGGGTGCGACGAAGAACCCGGCTTGAAATCACATGGTATAGAGGTCAATGTTGTACATGTAAAATCCTTATGCATCTCAACTCTCTATGAATTGCGAAGGGTCTCACGAAATATGTGCGAGAGATTGTACAGAAGACGTCGCCCAGGACGTGGCCAGCCTGTGCTTGGGTGGAACTTAAGTGAGGGTAGCATTCTGTCGACCCCTCTGGCCAAGTTGACCCGATGACCTTTCTAGGCTACTGTGTGACTAAAACGCCATGTGGTCAGCTTACCGGTAAATGACAAGCATTCAGAAACTATAGGCAAACCAGGTCCAACCGAAAATGTCCGCTCCGACATGACTCTGGCAATCCGCTGCACTACACTCACCATTTGTTAATTCACAGAGGACGGACGGTAATCAGCTAGTCAGTTAAGACTCTAGTTAGGAGAGATTCATCTCATTACCAACATACCCCAGCACACTAGTGCAGGTCTCGCCTTAGCATCGAGTCAGCAACGGATAGTCTGAGTACAAGAGGTTCTTCAACTGTTTAAAAAAAAAACAAAGTCAGAAGGTCGCTGCAGGGTTGGTATGAAAAGAAAACTATGGAGGGTAAAGACAAAGTGGAGATGACCTACACTCTCTATCGGGACAGAAAAGACGGCTGGGAGGAAAAGGCAATCAAAGACATTCAGTATAACTTGGAACTAATGAGAGCGACCGCATTGAGTTTGGCGAGAGGTCAAAAACATATTGCGTATACTCTCTATTTCTTCGGAACGGGAGGAAAGTTACACAACACTGGTTCCTTGCTAAAGACGGTGGAACAGCCTAGGGCAATGCTCAGATGAGCATAGGTGCATTTGAATTCCTTGTCTAGAACACCCGCCAGCACATCGTATAGCGGAGCACCACCTAGTAACCAGGCAGTTCATTCAGCATTTGCGGTCAAGAGACCAACTCAGCGACTTATCGCCTAGCCTCATTCAATCTTTTGAGTTATTATAAGTCGTCAATTAGTATCCAGTCAATGTTCCATCAACGTTCTAACAGTACTCAGTATTATTATCAGGGAGCAGCACTCAGCGTTGCTATCAAGTGAACAGTACACAACGCTGCTATCAGAGACCACTACTCGACGTTGTTACCAGCGAGTAGTACTCATTGTTGCTAACACGTGAGCAGTATTCAACGCTGCTATGAAGTGAGCAGTACTCTGTGTCGCTATTAAGTGGGCAGTATCCAATCAGTATTAAATCAGTATTCAATCAGTGTTCAATCAGAATTCAATGAGTGGTCAATCAACATTCAGCCATCCGGGTCACTCGAACCTTCTAGTAAGAGTCAATCAGTTTCAATACCGACTTCAACACATGAGTACGATTCAGTCATTTCCAGTCAATGGGTCCGTCTTGGCCCGACTCAACGTTATAGCTCTCAAAGATGCAGTCCAGTATCGGTACGTCAGTGCAGTTGACTTCAGACAAGTAAACCTATCCATTTTTGTTGTTCTCACCAGTTTTGCAGCAGGCACCATCTTCGACCTCACACGTGAAGAAAGGCAAGAAGACTCATGAGTACTTCGATTCAGTTTGGGCTGTTGCAGCCAAGTACTTGAAAGAGAAAGAGAAAGAGTTAGATGAAAATGCAGTAAGGCTGATTCGCAGTTTTGGACCAAAGCTCAACACTAATTATCATAAGCCTCCAGTCCCCTTCACTCTTACGGATGGTTCAAACTGGAGTGAACTGGTGGATCTGGCAAAGAGGTACATTTCACCTGCAGCAATTGATTATGAGGCGGTGACAAAACCATCAGAGTTCGAGCATCTCAGACGATGGATTTTCTCTTGGCTATATCTCCCTTCTTTATGAGAAGAGTTTTGTGTTATGGTTGACTTTCGTGTTATGGAACTCGGTTGAAAATGCTCAAAGTTCGCAGGGTTCAGGTGACTCTACATCCAGAGACCACAAGCTCAGGGAGTACAAAGACATGGATCGAGGCACAAGAAACGCGCAACTAAATGAGAGATTGAGTGAATGACATATTAGAGGGATGAGTGAGGACTCTTGACTAGTACTGGTCATGCTCTCTTCATGTGTACTCTCTGAGATTATTATGAGTTCTCATTCTTCCCTCATTTACCCTTGCCATTGCTCAAGTAAGTCAGTCTTGCATTTCTGCATTGTTTTGCTTGATGATCACGTTCAATGATGATATTGTCACAGTTCTCAGAATTAGTAAATTGGCAAAATTAATGTATACATGACATATCAGAATTTTATGATTATTACTTGCACGACTCTATGCTGTTCCGAATCAAAATAAAAGATTCATAAGACCGGGGACCGGCGAAGACCACAATTGAAGGGTCTCGCTTGAAGCTGGACGCACACAACAGGAAGGGATTTGCTTTAATTAATTTATTTTATTTATTGCAAATAATAATACAAATCCTGCGTGACAACCTGTTGGCTTTCCGGTCGCCTGAAGTGGCCCGACTGAAAAAAATACGATTAAAATGACGCCGTTGCCGGGGACATGAAAATTTTTCGTGTCCCGAACGAGCCTGGGTCAGCATCAACTTTGAACTTTGATTAGGATTTGAGAGTTGTTGACAATGTCTGAATTTTCAGATTGACTCTGACATCTTGAGTGAGTCGGTGCTTTATCAGGAATTATCAGTTGCTAACTAGGTCTTATCTCTTCATGTGTGAGGTACCACACTGGACCGGAGGAGGAGACTGAGATTACTTGCTGGAGAGGATCAGGCTTGATCACAAGTATGCCTTATGAGCCCAAGATGTTTTTGAAGAACGGAGAAAGAAGAGAACGAGTCAGAGGGTAAGAGATTCCATCAAGAATGCTAACTGCTGATTCACTAAAAGAACTCTCAAAATTTATTGTTAAAGGGGTATTCCCCTATCAGTATGAGCATTGTGGGGTTTACAACTCTGGCAGTTCGATCATCTGTGTAGTACTGGCGCACTTCTTGGAGGGAGATATCTATGATATTCGTCCCTACGTCAAGAAGGGAGGCTACAACGATGGTGAGGTCTTTAATTGGTTTTGGGAAGTTGTTGTTCAGTCTATCTACGACGAGAAGGCAGATCTAATCAAACGAAAAAAGAAAGTGGAATGAGAGTTAATGCCTATAAACTATGAGACAATTTAAACTCTTCCTATTCCTGAGAGCTATTGTAACGAAAGTAATTGGTTGTCAATAATAAACATGGTACTGAGATGGAAAAAATGAGAACGTAGTCATGAGAACAAGAGAAACTTCAGCAGAGGAAATCCGACAGAGAAAATTGAAATTTGGCAGAGGTTCAGGTCCAAGCAAAAAAAAAGGTCGAGTGTCTCCTGGGATCACTGAACGTCTTAAGTAAGAAAGAAGTGTTATCATACAAGATTGTCAAGTATGAGATGATCGAGAGTGGATGGGAGCAGGAACGGTTTTATGTCCTCACATTCTACTTTACAGACTTAGACATATATGATGTTAGAATTTGTGTTCCTAAAGAAAGAAGCGTTGACGCTGTCTATGAGAGATGTTGGGGATTTGCTGAGGAAGTTGTAGTAAAAAAAAAAGAGAGACTTGAGAGAGAAAATAAGTGTTTCATTTGAACTACTCAGTTTGCTGTCTTTGAGGATATCCCAGTTCCTCCTTTTTGACAAGAAATAACTGGTCTGCTATGATTGAGTTTGCATTCAAAGTGAGAAGAGACTAAAGACACAAATGAGTCGACCAGATGTACTTCCAAAAGTGAGATCCTGGATTAGGTTGGGAAGAGGATATAGGAAGTTGAGTAAGGAGAATTCTGATAAACTGTTTAATTCTTTTTTTTTTTTTTTTTTTTTTTTTTCTCTCTCTTAATTCTATAATAAGGAGAGCGGTGATTCCCTATGAGATCGTGAGGTATGAGGTGCTAAAGAATCTGGGATATGAATATGATGGTATGCATGTTCTTACCTGCTATTTTATTGGCCTTAATGAGTTTGGTATTCGGATCTATGTGCCACGATATAGGTTTGAAGAGTGTAGAGGTGGTCGATATTGGCAAATAAATCATGATGAAAGAGAAGACTTGAACAAGTAGGGGATAATTTATCCTGGAGTACCTATGTTAGGCTTTTCACTGGGATATTGTCTCCACCTGTTGAAGGTCTTATGCTTTCAAGGAATAATTGGTCAGTCATAATATATTTTGTATGGAAGGTGAAGAGGGTTCAAGAAGAATACTCTCAGTAGCAAGAATAAGTGCTGCGAGAGGTAAATTTTATGAAGTGACCGAGTCTAGTAATCCCTTTGTAATCCTGAGATACGAGATCTGTGTAAGAGGACAAATAATATTTCACATTTCTGTAGTCAAATTTCTGAACGCAGGCAGCCTGGATGTAAGGATTTACGCTCCAGTATGCCTAGAGAAGGAAGCTGATTATTTGGAATGTCGCATGAGAGCTTATGTCAGCCTTATAAGGACAAAGGAGTGGCTTGAGAAATTACACAGAAAATTAACTTGGGGAAAAAGAATAAGGCAATTCGAGAGACTTTCTAGTTTTTTAACTACTGATGACTTTGATGACAAGAGACACTGGTTCCCTCTCCTGTAAGCTATTGCCATAGTAGGCAACGTGAGGGAGAGTGACTCCACATTGGTGATAAAATTCCTACTCTTAAATACTTTAGAGCACTGGTTTAAGATCCCTGATTACACACATCCAGAGATCTACCTCTCCTGACACTGTCCATAGCGATTGATAATTATGTATGTTGAACAACTAATGTTTGGGGTTGTGCTGGAAGGGAGAATAGTCAAGACAGAAGGGACTCTCTGGATCTCAGATAAAAACCTCTCTACTCTGGATGAACTTGAGCTCATGCAACCTTTCCTTGATCGGATGAGAGATTCTGCTTTGAGAGTTGTCACTGACCAAACTAAGATCAACTATTTATTAAAGGTGGTGAGAGTGGGGACTACTCAGAGAATATCATATCACGCTTCTAGAGAACGAGTCTCTCTTGCCAGAAGAGTCAATAGCGGTTCGTGAGCGATGCAATTTGATTATAAGATTGTAGACCTGACACGATACTTTATGATTCGGGGTACTGTGAGGGGATATAACAAAAGATTGGGTAGGGATGATGAAAGGAAACTGATTGAGGATTATATTGGGAGGTTGAGGAGAATTGCATTGCCCTTGATCACTACTCAGTCAATTTTTGCCTATACTCTCTACGTACAAAATTCCCAAGGGGTAGAGCAAACAAGCGAGGAGAGAGACAAACCTGTATCTCTTGCGAGGAGAGTAAGGGACTGAAAGTGGGGAGAATGGGTCAAGAGCGACAAGAAGAGAGGATAAAACATTAAGGAAGGGTTTATGGTTAAAATGGCAGGACGAGGGAGATCTAGTTCTTCTGCAGGAACTAATGATGAGACTCTGATAGGTATTATAAGAGAGCTAGTCGAGAGAGTTGACATAATAAAGAGAGGGTCGGATATCGCAAGAGCAAAGAGGCCAGACGAAAGAATTTCTTACTTCAGAGGGCCTCAGGTAAATGATTTCCTAGATGAGTATGAATTATTTGGGCTCAGTTATGGTTGGACAGATAAGCAGCGACTCAAACACCTTTTATCTTATTGTGATACTGACTCGAGCTTAGCTATTCAAAAGTTGATGGAGGGGCTACAAGGTAGGAAGAAGTTAAAGAGAAAATGAAGAGAGAATTTGAGAAAGATTCGGTCTCAACCACTACCAAAGATCTGCTCAACATCATAAGAGTTAAGTATGACACCATCAATGTTTTCCTTCAAACTTTCCTCAGAACAGCCAGGAGAATCTCATATTTGGATGAGGCTCAAAGATGTCATATTTTCCTGACCAATTTTACAGATAATGAGAGACAGACTGTTCTCAATCAAGCTCAGCACTACCCTCTCAGATGGGATGGAATGGTTGCAATAGTTAGAACTTTGTCTACGGTCTCACACAAGAAATTGTCACTGAATCAGATCAGTACACTGATTAAAGACCGAGAGACCGAGAATGGTATGAACAGAGAAAACAATTTGAGTGTTGAAAATTTTATTCAACGAGTTATGACCAATTATATGTCTGTTAATCGTGCTGCAGATGAAAAAGGAAAAAAGACATTTGAGATTGAAGATGAGGAAGATGATGATGACGATGATAATAATTATGGTAAAAGAGGAGATTCCTCCAAGTCAATGAAAAACAAAGGGAATGGTGGGAAAGAGAACTGAGAGAGAAGAAAGTATGATGAACGTCCAAGGAAAGATTTTGTCTGTTATTATTGTGGTGAAGGAGGTCATACTATCACCTACTGTAAGCCGCTGGAAGAGGATGTGAAGAGTAGAGTGGCTAAAAAAGATGCAATGGGTCATGTATGTGACAGTTCATGAAACAAATTGGATCCCAGACATCCTGAGGGTCTGAGACTTCTTGCCCTTAAACATGAAGAGAAGATAAAGAAAAAAAAGAGGAAAAAAACCAATATGAATGTTCACTTCCTCATTGGTGACTTACCTGAGGAGCTTGTGCAGAAAACCAATGATCCATTTTCATTGGTCGAATTGCCTCTACAGTCTCTAACTTTACTGGAAGGCGTGTCTGACAATGTTTTTCCGAGTGGGCTATCGTTGAGTGAGAGTTCTGTTTCTCAGACTTCTTATGAGTTAGTAGCATTTTCACCCAGTGAGCCCGCCTGTTCAGCCAACATGATGTCTTTCTAAAGTGATCTGCCATCGGAACTCGTCATGGAACCTGGCGAGGTGATTGGAGAACTGAGGAATCTTCAACGCTTTACGTCAAATGATAGAGGAAAAGAAAAGAAGAAAGACCGAAGAGACTCTAATTGACATTCTTGATGATCAAGAATCAGAACTTTTATCTAAGAAGACTGAGCAAGGGAATAAGAGAAAATTTATCCTCAAAAGTGAATTGGAAGATGAAATCGTAATTACGGATGTAATTACAAAAATGTTAGAAGAAACGGAAGTGACTTTGTCTTTCAAAGAGACAATGACTT
Organism: Chara braunii; assembly: GCA_003427395.1. Classification (NCBI taxonomy): domain Eukaryota; kingdom Viridiplantae; phylum Streptophyta; class Charophyceae; order Charales; family Characeae; genus Chara; species Chara braunii. The sequence continues at coordinate 853,089 of BFEA01000375.1, forward strand.
TAGCACCGAAGTTGAGAGAGGAACTCAAAAAGTTAATTGATAAGAAAATGATGGAAGTTAATTATGTGGGATCAATCTTTCCCAGCCAAGTTAATAGGACCTTGCTAGAATGTAAAATGAGATTCGCAACCATGAGCTGTAAGAATTTAACTAACAATATTAATCCGGTGAAAATCCGAGCCTTAGTGGATTCTGGGGCAGAAATGATACTTATCTCTCAAAGAGCTATGAAAGCATTTGACCTGACCATTGATAGGCTCTCAAAGCAAATATTGAGTAATATTGTTGGACAACTCTACGTAGCAGGGTTTATTAACAATTTGCCTATCAAGGTTTGAATGATGTCAGTCGAACTACTGGGATTCATAGTGTCTGAATTTGACCATGATTGTATTCTAGACACTCCATTCTTACATATGATAAAAGTTGTCCAGTTCTTCAGTCATGAGGGGTCATCCTGGATTAGCTTGCAAGATCCGGAGACTGCACAGGAACAAACTTTTATGGTGTGTAATTTTCATCATCATAAGCATAAAGTGTCAGTTAATTCAATCAGAAGGGGAAAATCTCTTGAAAAGATAAGAAATATAAAAGGAAACGATAAGCAAGAAGTCAAGGAGGAAGTTTCAGTCGATATTAATCAGATTTCGCAGATGATGAAAACCCTTGGTAAGCTCAAAGATGAGGATGAACAGATTGAAGCGTTCAAGAAGGTTGTTAAGACTGTTGAAAACAGAAAAATGAAATTAAAGTTTGCATCAACTCACTTTTTTTTAGGAAAATAGTCACTGGGTCAAAGAGAAAGTACAAGCCCAAAGGGGTAAAGAAGAACCCAGTGATAGTCCTAATTGAAAAAAATTATGATGGGACACTGAAAAAAAAAGGAGAATTATTAAAGCATTAAGGGAGTCTGCGAAATTGGGGAATAGAGTCACCAGGGAAAGGTTTGACACGATGAAGATAGGTTCATACCAATTCATCTTCCCTAAAGAGAAAGAATATATCTTCAAAGTATGTCAAGAGTTCTCTGACGCATTCTCTTTTAATGATGAAGAGAGAGGGCGGTTGCATGTGGATATGATTAAAATGACAAAGATCTGTATAGTTGATCATATCCTATGGAATGACAGACCAACCCAAGTATATCTTGAAAGAAGAGGCAAAAGTGGTATCTTGATAAGAAAATTGTCTCTAATGTTGTTCAACCTGTTGATGAACCGTATGCTAACCACTGATTTTGTTTCTGGAAATCAGGGGGTGGACTGAGATGGATACAGAATCTTCAAAAACTCAACAGAGTAACGGTACGTGATGCAAGTAGTCTCCCTAATGCTGATCTTCTTTCTGAATCTTTTGTTGGTCGATGCATTTATTCTTTAATTGATTTATATTCTAGCTATGATCAGTTTTTCATTGATCACACTAGCCGACAAATGACTGTCATGCACACGCCAAGAGGTCTCATTCAAATGTGCGTGGTACCTCAGGGTTGGACAAATGGTGTGACAGTGGTTCAAAGGGATATTATCCAAGTCATGCAGGACATCTCACCCGAGATAACCAGTCCTTACATTGATGATAACCCTGTGAAAGGACCCCTAGTAAGAGACGAGACTTTGGTCGCTAATTGAGTCAAAAAATTTGTTTGGGAGCATGCTGAAGGAGTAAAGATGGTCCTAAAGAGACTTCAGAAATATAACCTGACTGCCAGTGGGCCAAAGTCCCTTCTCTTTCAAGCTGAGGTAACCATCTTGGGCTTTAGATGTTTCTCCAAGGGTAGGAGCCCTGACCCCAAGAAGATAGATAAAATTTTGAAATAACCTCTACCACTCAAACGAGTGACAGACGTCAGGAGTTTCTTAGGTGTCTGCGGGTTCTGGACGATTTTCATACCTCATTTTGCTACCCTTGCAGAGCCTCTAAGAGAAATGGTGAGACAAGGGGCTGACTTATCTTGGACTGAGAAAAGACGGGTTGTTGCAGAAACTTTATAAGAAAAATTAAAAGATGGGGGAGTAGTGCTGAGAGTGTCTTTCTATGATGATGAGGAGGGAAGGTCCTTCATCATTGACGCAGATGGAGGACCAGTGACCCTTGGTGGTGTACTCATTCAAAAAGATGAGAATGAGAAAGAGAGACTCCTAAGATTTCAGAGTAGAACTCTAAACTCTACAGAAAGAAGCTACACCCAGTTAAAAAAAAAACTACTGACAATCATCTATTGCCTCAGGTGTTTCAAGCACTATGTATTTGAAAGAAGATTCATCCTTATGACTGATGCATCTGTTGTGATAGGTGCTATTAAAAAGCATCAATAAGTAGATCCAACTTGTAAGTATGTGGATTGCCTCCATTTGAACTTTTGATTTTGAATTGGAAAAAATTCCCACTGAAAAAAATGAGGCAGATGACCGAAGCAGAATTAAATGAAGAAAAGAAGAAGATGAGAATGTTGATGGGTCAATCGAATAATCTGCCTATGTTGATAACTTCTTAAATGAGGAAGATCGCGAAGACTACAAGGCTCCAAGCTCTTACAAGTGGAGTTTATGGTCTGAAGAGAGAGATAGCTGAGGATAAATTTTTTATGCTTATGTCTATGAATTAATTCTTTGAAAAGAATAAGAGAAATAACAGAATGATTGGTATGTTTGGGTCAACGCAGCGATTGTGGCTGCTCATGAATTGGGAGAGAGTTCTGGTTCAAAGAGAGAGGAAAATGGTGAGAAGAAAGAGGAAGGGATATTATTTATCTTTGAAGAATATGATGAAAGTTATCAAGAGATTAGGAAGAAGATGAAAAAAGGACGATTAAAAGAGTATTACTGCAAAAACTTAAGAAAGAAGTTCAGATTGAAGAGAGGTTACCTCTTTGTGAATGGCAATTGAGACTTACTTCCACTAAGAGTTGTATGTGGGAAAGAAAGACAACTATAAATAATTATTGCCGTACACGAAGGGGTTGTTGCTGAACATAGAGCTGTTGAAGCAACCTACTCTAAAACAGTCAAACTCTACTTCTGGCCCGGCATAAGAGACATGATTTACAAATTTTGTAAGTCTTGTGTATTATATCAGAAGAGGTCGACTACGAGGATGATTGCGCCTTTGTTTCCTACTATGATCCTGGTAGAACCAGGGAGCCAGGTCTACTTGGACCTTATTACCATGCCTTTGGGCAAGGGTGAGATGAGATACATACTGAACATGCGAGATAATTTTTCAGGATATGTTGAGGCAAAGACTCTGAAAAGGAAGACAGTCGAGCACGTGGCTGACTGGATAGAGGAAGTCTATCTCAAGTACCCTTTTATGAGAAAGTTTTTCTCAAACAGAGGATCTGAATTAAAAAATGAGATTGTAAGAAGAACCACCCTTAGACTAGGTGTTAGAATTCAGTATGTACCCATCTATCATCCTCAAGCAACCGTACCGGTTGAGAGAGGTCACAGAACTTTGAAAGATTCATTGCCTAAATGGTGTGAAGGGAACCTCAATAATTGGCCAAAAATATTGAGAGCTGCAGTTTATGCTGACAACATCACTGTCAAGAGAACCACTGGTTATGCTCCATTCACTCTGTGGTATGGTCGGTATATTACTCTGCCTATTTAAAGTATAATCAAGACATGGTCGAGCCAAGAGAGTGACAAAGAGTACTCTATTTCATACTTCTTCATATCAAAGTGAGACGGATATCAGAAGTTGATCAAGCAGTAATAGATGCTGTAGAGAGAATGACAATCAGTAGATTGTCGGATAAAGAGAGATGAAAAAAGAAGAGATATATAAGAAAAGAGAAACTGAAAGTTGATGACATTGTCCTCTTATTCGATAATTCCCTTGAGACGCAGTGGACCAAACGGTTGGAGCCCAGGTGGCTCGGTCCCTACAAAATTACAGGTGAAGAAGAGGGCAAGGTCTATGAGATATCAGAGATGGATGGTTCAAGAGTTCATAACATGGTATCAGGATCAAGACTTAGTAAGTTCATCTTCAGAGACCCTGACTTGGTCTCTACAATGACTTCAAAGAAAGGAAATAAAAATCAAACACCCAGTAAGAGAGCTGCTTCAGAGAACTGAAAAAAGTATAGTGAGATAGAAAGGTACAGCAAAGACAAGAACTTCAACAAATTTTGACTATTATTGCATTGTCAGTTCAGTAAGTCAATTTTCAGCACGTTAGATTTTATCACAAAGGACTTGGGAAAGACTTTTCAGATGATCTGCATTCGTTTCTGCATCTAAGCTGATTTTATTATTTTTTATAAGCGATGAAATCAATGAGATTAAAGCATCATGAATGTTGAGCTGCAGTCGATCCACGAGCATGAGATCCTTGAGTGAAGAGTAACTGTAAAGTGCAGTTGCAGTGATATTAAGTTCAGAGAACTCGTGGTTGTGGTACATCAAAAGAGTAATCAGTTTTGATCTCGTGAAGAAGAGAGAATCTGACGAGCATAAAACAAGTCTCACTCTACCTGATTAGAGAGTTGTCAGTGGAGGGATTTCGTGTCTTCCGACTAAATTACCTGTCCAAGAAAATTCTCAAGAAGATAGGTATAAAGGAGTTCAGTCTTGCTTAACAAGAGAGTTGTCAGCATGGGGACTTCGTGTTTCTTGACTAAGTTGCCTATCTTTTGTCCCAGATGAGGGAAGGGACCTCTCCGGGGTCAGTATCTCTATATTCCGTTGAGACAGACGGGAGGTCTCTTGGAGGGAAGAGACCTCTCTAGGATCAACACTCTGCATCTCCCGAGGCTGAAGTGAAGTCTCAAGGAAGTGCATTGTCGTTGTTGTTTGTTGTTGTTTAGTGTCTCTTGAGACTAAAGGGACGTCTCTTAAGAAATATTTGTTCTGTTATCTGGGGCATGGGTTGTCTGATTGTGGGTTTTAGATGTTTGTTTGACTGTCTGTACCTGGGATCTTCTTCTCAAACCTAAAGATGCATTGATTGTCGGGGGTCAGCCAGAGCCTTACCGCAGTAGGTTGCAATCTGGTGGGGTGAGTAGGTCCCCGACAAGAGTGTCGAATTCCGTAGTTAGCTGAGACTAAGACTCCAGAAGTCTGGCCTATGAGGTGAAAAGTGGTCAGCTGGAACCCTACCGCAGTTAGAGGATACAATCCAGTGAGGTTCGCCAGAGCCTCGACTCGTGGTTAGACCGGATCCCACGTTCAAAAATCTGGGCGGGGCAGCCAGCGCCCGAGGCCAAAAACTGGTAGGTGAGCCGGTCCCCGACCGTCGTGGTCAGATTCGAATACGGGACTGTTTGACTGACGGTACGTCTGCTGTCATAGGGTGACCAGACCCGCTATAGTATGGGAGTCATGACGAGAGTGTCAAAGGTTCACCATACTCCAGTAGTGAGTATGGTGGTCCTGACCGAGAGGCAGGTTGAAAGGGTCGTCAAGACAAATGGTCTTATTGGTCTTGGTCTGAGGCGGGCTGAATGAGGTATGTCAGACAGACGAGAGGTATGTCATTCCTGGCCAGTGGCGGACCAAAAACCAAGGCAATCAATAACTCTTGGGTGTGAAGAAGTGTCTATATTATTTATTATTTTATTATTTTATTATGGGGTTTTATATTTATTTATTTTATTTAACTACTGTTGGATGACTCCTTGTCAGGGAGTCTGTATGTCGCGATTGTGGAACTTACTGTTTTGCAGGATCATGCAGATACTTCAAGAGCTTCAAGGTCGGAGAAAAGTAAAGGGGTTGGGTATCCCCCTTTGTTTGTCTGAGATAGTGAGAATGTGCCTCGTTCAGACCAGAGGAAAAGAACAGGGTTTGGTATCCCCTGAGTTGCTTGAGAAGTTTAGAAGACATCTCACTCAGGCTAGAGAACAAGAAAATGGTTTGGTATACTCTATCCCCTGCCTGGTAGGTAGAATGAGTGCCCTCAAATGTTAATGTCATTTGGACAATATCCTGGACATCACTGCCAAGACAAGGAATAAGGTAATTTCCTTTCTGAAAAAGTTCAGTAGCAAGTTAAATAAGCAACTGATAAGTAATCCTTCTTCAATTTTGTTTGGTGGCCAACAACACGGCCTGGTTCGCAAGGAACTTGCATCCCTGGCCTGAAGGTAGCCAAACTCTTAAGCAATGGACGTTGTGGGATAGACTAGAAAGTCGACAAAAGAAAGAGACTCAGAAGCTCAAGGAAAGGATATCGTGCTTATGCAAGAGATAAAAGATGACCATGACCTCTATCTGGAGCAGAGAAAGAAGGAAGAAAATGCGGCAGAGGGAGCAACTATTGAGCGGGGCAAGAGGAGGAGCTATGCATGGTATAGGAGGAGGCGCTGCTGGTACTAAGGCTCTGCTTGCCACCGGAGTGGTGGGAGCCCTGGGTGAGTAAGGGGGAGGAGAGGTGCTGGGTGCGCCATAACATACCTCAAATTTCTTTCGAAAATAGAGTTCTCTCATACCAACCTACGAAGGGTTGGCGCTAATGTGGCCTCACATGAGAGCCATATCCTCGCACTTCCTCCTCCTCCTCCTCTGAACTAAACTCGCGTTGTGCGCGAATTGGCGGCTCTTCCCGCACCTTCCGCCCTTTACAACCTCTCTCTCTTCTCTGTCCCCGACGTACCTCAGGCATAGCGTAAGGCGAGATTATGGCTGGGAGAGAAGTGAAAAGAGAAGGGGGCGTAAAAAAGGAGTTGGAGAGGAGAACACCTTAAGAGTAAAGGGGACTGCACTGTTGAAGAAGAAGGGGGGGCGACAATGTGAACCACACAAATACTACTACGTGATGGGGAAGGAAGGTGCTCTGCAAAAGTGAGAAGAAGAAGACGTGTGCAGTGCGGTGAGCATGTGCTGGCCGTCAGCGCAGAATAACAGTGGGAAAGTCTCGCTACAAATGGCGGCGCGGGTGACTGAATGAATGAACTATCATTCTTTGTTGTTTTATACTAAATTACCTATTTCATTTGGCCCAGCGGGGACGCTGGGCGGGGGTTTGGTCCTAGCCCTCCTCTGTGTGCAAGGCTCCTGCTCAGTGTCAGCGCCTTGCTCAGATGCCCGTGGCTCATTGGGCTGTTCCTGAACCTCCGTGGCTCACTAGGTATATCCGGGTTGTGCCCTGCTACAGACCGGTCCGGTTGGCGTCCATTTTAGCAAAAGGTGAAGGGTGGGCCACTGGGCCTTCCATTGGCCCATGCAGGCTCGGTGCCCTACTGTACAGTAGTGCACTACCAGCCTGTGGCCGTGGTAGCCGCTGGGCTCACCCAGGGACGTGAAGTCGGAGAGAGCGGCTCTGTCTTTTCTACTGCGCACCGGGCACCACTTTAATCAGGTTTTGGGTTAGATGCACAAGGTTGTTGTCGCTGTCAAGCGAAAGGGGACTAGGTAAGGAGGGAGAAAAGGGGAAATTATGTGTCAGATCCGCGCGTTGATTTGGATCTCCGCTCTAGCTTGAGAAGATCTAGAGGTTTCAGGGCGCAGCGGCGTTATAGATTTCTCCCTATTCCTATTTCTAGTATTATTATTATGATTATTGTTATTATTATCATTATTATTACTATTACTTTCTTCAGGTCTTTTCGGCCTGTCATTTCGTGGGAAAGGCCAACGGGTCAAATTTCGAGCTCAATAGGATGCTGTGACCTGGACTGGCCTGACCCTTCTTTTATCACTGTGTCTGACCTGTCCGGCTGTGCGCGGCATAGTGGGACCCCAAAAGAGGGGCCATCCGCGGCCGCTTTGGTAGGAGGGTTATCACTCCCCCCGCAGAAGGTCATAAGCCCCCTCCTTGCCATCGGACGAGGGTACCCATTAAGGAGTAGGCTAACAACATACTTTGAAAGGAGGGAAGCGTCTGTCGATATTCCGTTATGGGACCGCCGCATAGACCTGCGGTCACTTCACACAGAGGCTGGCACTATGATCGTCGATGTCCTGCCTCTTGCTTTCCTTTTTCTTTGTTTTATCTTATTTTATTAACTTGTGAATTACAAATTACTGAAAGACAGGATTCTGAAAGTTTATCTCAATCCCTCGTTTAGAGCGGAGGGATCGCGGTAGGTAGCGACCCTATGAGAGTAGCTTTGGCTACTTGGGCATAGGCAGCTCTACTGCGTTGAGCACGAGAGCGACGAAGCGGGCGCGCAAGTTGATCTGTGTCCGTGTGCTCTGGGTTTGCAGTCCTCGGCCTGGTATCGCACGGCTTGTTCGAAAAGGGCTCGACCATGGTGCGCAGCAATGGGTTGTATGGCTGTAGGCCAAATTACCTCCAGTTCCTCTGGAGGTGGGAGCGGATGTCCGGAGACGGGCCTGTGGTGACAGTCGTCCTGGACTACAGCCCCAGTAATCAGGAGGCCAGGCTGAAAATAAACGTGGAGGGGGGAAAAGAAGAGGAGATGAGAGCAGACCAGGGCCTGCAGTTGGCTATTACGGAAGCCAAGGACCGGGCCGAGGGGAGGTGCAGACGAGACGGGGTCACAGACGAAATCAAGGTGACCGTCATGTACCTGCAGGGAGAAACCTCGACGGACACTACAGAGAGGGAACAACGACACTTGGACCGCGACATAGAGGCAGAGAGTGAGGAGAGTGATCGGGAGGTCCAGACCCAGTCCTGGCATGGACTGGACCACCCGCCGGCTGGGTCAGTGGAAGATGGCCCAGAGGCCAGCTCATGACGACGGAGGGACCAGCGCCACTAGGTAGAGGGATGTGAGAGTCAACGCGCGAGGACGAGAGGGTGAAAAGGCGAATGGTTACGAGAGAGAGAGAGAGAGAGAGAGAGAGAGAGAGAGAGAGAGAGAGAGAGAGAGAGAGAGAGAGACGACGTGCTCGAGGAATTAGAGAACATCACGCACCAGGTAGTATGAATGGGGTCAAGCCCGCGTTTTGTTGTCCGTAATGGGTACCAACAGTCAGGCATAAGTGTGAGACGGGCGCTTTAAATGAGCAGGCGTGAAGAAGAGTCTGCGCACACTCCGAACAGATGGCTTACAACGCGTGCAGAGACATGTTAGCCATCACGGGTGCGGAGAAGAGATGTCTAAGAGGCAATAGCACAAGAGAAAGGGGGTGGTTGCTAGGGAGAGTCTACATAATTGAGAGTGACTGGGAGAGAGAGGCTGTGTACGAAAATCAGACGCGAGAGAGTAGTCGTTCGTCATTTGCCTGATGCACGTGTCGAGCGCTGATGGTCATCCCCCCCTCTTCTTCTTTTTTCCAGTTTTCTTGCTCATCTTCGTGAGTGGAGCTTTCATTCGCAAGGGGAAGCAAGGGGGATGTCACCTACTAGAGTTTTCCTTTCTGAAGGAGCAAGTGAGAGCTCTGCACGTGTGGTTTCGATCAAAGAGAGGGAGGGGAGCATGAGTGGACACAGGTCACACAGGACAAAGGTCTTTTTTTTGTTGAGTTCATCTTTTTTGGACAATTATGTGATTAATGACGGTTAGCTCTCTCAAGATGAGTTAAGAAACTTAAGTTTTCTCCAAACGGAGCTGGCGTCAAATTCGTCAATGGCTCCCTCGCCTTAGTCTGCCTTGTTTAAGTCCGATGGTTCTATTTCTGTCGTGGCGAAGTGAGAGAAGTGAGGGGGATGAGCCGACAAGAACTGTTGATGTGCGTGTGGAGAGAGGATTAGACTTTTGCGGCTTGAGGTGAGCCAGCTCCTGCGAAGGAACTGAAATTGACCGACACTAATAGAGAAACCGAGGTTATTGAGTGGTTGCAGGTAGCGAACTGTCATGAGTGAAGGAAGGGGGTGGGGAGTCAACGAGCACCAAGGGTTTAGAGAGGGTTCGCCTACCTTGCTTGGTTGATGTCATCCGCATGGGGCATACGCTTCTTGCCAAATGTGAACTTGTATCTCACCCATGCAGTGAAAAAACGTGCATCCGGAATTCTAAGTTCTTGAGGTGACAATTTTAGGAAACGAAGAGGACGATGCACCTTTGCATTCCTTACTGGCATGATTTTCGAGGAGCGCTACACGAAGCACTTATCAGTTGGTTAGTGTAAGTTGCTGCACTACAAAAGGGGTAAGGCGCATAGTATGCTCATGTGTCAGTTGCTGACGATGACGAGTGACCCGCACGAGAGAGACTGACAGGAGACATATGCACTCTTGACTGCCCCTGTGTGTAATTCTGTTTGCATGTCGAATCGACTTTGGATTGGCAGAGATGACTCACTACTCACTTCTGGGTCCCTCATGCATAATTTGTATCATCTTCTATAGTTGCGCGACGACGGGTAGAGAAAAAACACTGATTGGGATTTGGCCTCCGTCTGTCTTTGAGTGACGGTTGTGGGATGTGTGTCTGAGATTGATGTCATCCTTCTGCAGTGTGGGCTCGTGCAAGCATGAGCATCATCCCAACAACGTTAAAGGGGGGGGAAGGCAGTAATCAGCGGTGAGAGAAGGGAAGATACTTAGTGCAGGCGCAGTTCTAAACCAGGTATGACACGGTAGTCTTACGTGACGGTCTGTGCCCAGGCTTTACAACGTTGACATGAGATTTAGTGGGATTGAGCCCTTGCTGATCATGCACAAGTTACTAATGACCTTGGATGCGCGTGGCTGTCCACCTTGTCGTAACCTGGCTATGTGAGGTTGCCCTTCCTTGTCGTAACCTCGCTGTGATTCCCCTATGAATGATCAGGGCTTTGGAGAGAGGGAAATGTCATTTTCGGTCAGGATTGTGGAGAGAACCGACAAGAGCACTCGACTATTGACATATGTTACTCGTCAATGAGTTGCATGATTCCCCGACCTGTTGTCATAATTCAGCAATGGTAGCGGACAAACCAGCTTGAGGCTTTGTGTGAGACGAATTCACAAATGTCAACGATTCTTGAGTGACCAGTTTCATGAAGGGCAAACAACATATAAGTTTCTCCTTCGTCTGTCCTTTCCTCGGGAAAATTCAGACTGATTTGCCTCACTGGCTAGTTCCCGCCACCTCCTTTTACGCCCTCTTTTAGTTTGCCCTCAGACGGTTGGCTGGTTAAGCAAAAGGTGGTCGCTGAGCAATCCTCGCTTTTATCCTAAAGGTATTGGGTTTTCCCATTTTACCGTGAAATAAGTTAGAGTTAAGTTTGAATTCCGGTCACCGTAGATTCTATACTTGTCTGATGGGAAAAAGGAAGGCTACTCTTATGGTTGTTGCATACATTCTGGCTAAATACCCACTTGACGGAGACTAAAGGCTCCTTTAAAGTTCTGGTTCTGTCAAGGTTTCAATCGCAAGCTTATGTGTGTGCGTACGTGAATGAGGACACTCTGATTTAGTTTCCCGCTCGGACAGTTAGTTATGAATCCACCCTGTTTACCACATAGAGGTCGTGCCAGTTTGTGCCGTATGCCGATGAAAGTGGTTACGAATTGCATCTTGTACCATTGGTGAGTGTGGCCTTGAGTCACTGAATCACTGGAGAAAGCACACATAGCAAATAAAGCTATCGTCGGTGGTGCCTTGTGCTCTACCTGAGTACTAACTATTGCTAAGCGGTAATCGGTGAGTTATTTGAGAGGAAAACCGAGACAACGTTCTGAACTCAGAGTTTCCACTTAGGTACTGACAAAGACTGTGCTTGGAGTTGCTGTATTAGTCGTGAAGTTTTACTCAGGTTACCAAATCGGGGCCTGAACGTGCCCCAAGCTCTAACCTACTTCTCATTGCTGGTACGACTCTATATTTAGCTCCTTCTGGGTAAGTGACACTAAAGGCTAAAGTTTTAGATGGGTGTGACGAAGAACCCAACTTGAAATCACATGGTATAGACGTCGATATTGTACATGTAAAATCCTTGTGAATCTCAACTCTCTATGAATTGCGAAGGATCTCACAGAATATGTGCGAAAGATTGTACAGACCATGTCGCCCGGGACGAGGCCAGCCTGTGTTTGGGTGGAGCATTCTGTCGACCCCTCCGACCAAGTTGACCCGGTGATCTTTCTAGGCTACTGTGTGACTAAAATGCCACGTGGTCAGCTTACCGGTAAATGAAAAACATTCAGAAACTATAGGTTAACCAGGACCAACCGAAAATGTCCGCGCCAGCCTGACTCTGGCAATCCGCTGTACTACACTCAACATTTGTTAATTCACAGAGGACGGACGGTAATCAGCTAGCGAGTTAAGCCTCTAGTCAAGAGAGATTCATATCATTACCAGCATACACCCAACACACTAGTGCAAACCTCGCCTTAGCATCGAGTCATCAATGGATAGTCTGAGTACAAGAGGTTTTTCAACTGTTAAAAAAAAAAAAAACAAAGTCAGAAGGTAGCTGCAGGGTTGGCATGAAAAGAAAACTATCGAGGGTAACGACAAAGTGGAGATGACCTGCACTCTCTATCGAGACAGAAAAGATGGATGGGAGGAAAAGGCAATCAAAGACATTCAGCACAACTTGGAACTAATGAGAGCGAGCGCATTGAGTTTGGCGAGAGGTCAAAATTTCTCTCAAAAACATATTGCGTATACTTTCTATTTCTTCGGTACAGGAGGAAAATTACACAACACTGGTTCCTTGCTAGAGACGGTGGAACAGGCCAGGGCAATGCCCAGATGAGCATAGGTACATCTGAATTCCTTGCCTGCAACACCCGCCAACACATCGTATAGCGGAGCACCACCTAGTAACCAGATAGTTCATTCAGCATTTGTGGTCAAGAGACCAGCTCAGCGACTTATTGCCTAGCCTCATTCAATCTTTTGAGTTATTATAAGTCGTCAATTAGCATTCAGTCAACATTTCATCAATGTTCCAACAGTACTCAGCGTTGTTATGAGCGAGCAGCACTCAGCGCTGCTATCAAGTGAACAATACGCAACGCTGTTATCAGAGATCAGTGCTCGACGCTGTTACCAGTGAGTAGTACTCATAGTTGCTTACAAGTGAGCAGTACTCATCGCTGCTATCAAGTGAGCAGTCCTCTGTGTCACTATTAAGTGGGCAGTATCCAATCAGTGTTAAATCAGTATTGAATCAGTGTTCAATCAGAATTCGAATAGTGGTCAATTAACATTCAGCCATTCGGGTCACTCGAAACTTCTAGTCAGAGCCATTCAATTTCAGTACCCACTTCAACACATGAGTACGATTCAGTCATTTCCAGTCAATGGGTCCGTCTTGGCCACTCAACATTATAGCCCTCAAAGATGCAGTCCGGTATCGGTACGTCAGTGCAGTTGACTTCAGATAAGTAAACCTATCCATTTTTGTTGTTCTCACCAGTTTTGCAGCAGGCACCATCTTTGACCTCAAACTCTACGTGAAGAAAGGCAAGGAAACTCATGAGTACTTCGATTCAGTTTGGGTTGTTGCAGCCAAGTACTTAGAAGAGAAAGAGAAAGAGTTAGATGAAAATGGAGTAAGGCTGATTCGCAGTTTTGGACAAAAGCTCTACACTAATTATCCTATGCCTCCAGTCCGCTTCACTCTTACGGATGGTTCAAACTAGAGTGAACTGGTGTATCTGACAAAAAGGTATATTTCACCTGCAGTAATTGATTATGAGGCGATGGCCAAACCATCAGAGTTCGAGCATCTCAAACGAGGGATTTTCTCTCGGTCATATCTCCCTACTTTATTGGAAGAGTTTTGTGCTATAGTTGGCTTTCGTATTACGGGACTCGACTGGAAATGCTCAGAGCTCGCAGGGTTCAGGTGGCTCTTCATCCAGAGGCCACAACCTCAGGGAGTACAGAGACATGGATCGAGGCACAAGAAACGCGCAACTAAATGAGAGATTGAGTGAATGACATAGAGGGATGCGGGAGGACTCTTGACTAGTGCTGGTCATGCTCTCTTTATGTGTACTCTCTGAGATTATTATGAGTTCTCATTTTTCCTTCATTTACCCTTGTCATTGCTTGAGTCAGTCAATCTCGTATTTTTTGCATTATTTTGCTTCATGATCACGTTTTCTAATGATCTTGTCACAATTCTCAAAATTAGTAAATTGGCAAAATTGATACATGCATGACATATCAGAATTTTATGATTATTACTTGCACGACTCTCTGCTGTTCCGAATCAAAATAAAAGATTCCTAAGACCGGGGACCGACAAAGACCGCAATTGAAGGGTCTCGCTCGAAGTCGGACACACACAACAGCAAGAGATTTGCTTTAATTTATTTATTTTATTTATTGCAAACAACAATACAAATCCTGCGTGATAGCCTGTTGGCTTTCCGGTCGCCTGAAGTGGTCCGACTGGAAAAAGTGCGATAACACGCTCTTATTTTTTGATGAGCGCGCGGGCCTAAAAGCGCTTTGAGCACGTTTGAACGTGGCGTGGGGGGCTTTAAGCGCACGCTTATAAAGTTCATAGTAACTTGGTATAAGGTTGTCCGGTCCCTCCATTCGAAGTGGGTTCGGCTACCTTGTAGCGCCAATATAGCCTGTTTGCTCTCGTAATATCATAAAACTCTATTAGAGTCTCTTATGGGTCCACCATATGGACGCGGCCCGCTCGTTTCGGGTCCCCTCTCTCTACCACCCAGTCTTCTTCGTTAAGGGTAGGACCCTTCTTCAGGATTTTGTACCAAGCCAGGGGGATTGTCTCGACGAGTGTTTCCGCGTGCTGCTCAATATGATGACAATACCAGAGAGATTCTCTTAGTTGTTCCGTAGTCTTCCTGTGTTTTCTTTCACTGTCTCACAGGTCTCTCACTCTTAACATTCCCCTCTTAACCTAGTTTTGGTGCAGTGAACCTGTTTCTTACGCTTCCTTGGGAATCTGTGATCCACCAATTCCTAAAGAGTGGTTGCCTACTTACTTCCTCCCAGCGGTCTGGGAGGGGTTTATTTGGAAGTGGTAACTTGCGCCAATTTTTTAAAAGAGTTGGCCAGAAGCTATCCATCTGCAAATTTTGCCCCTCTCCCCCCTGCTGCATACATCGCTATCGTGGTATAGTCCAAAAGCGGTCCTCTAACCATGTCATTGGGTGTACATCCTGGGTGGTTGTTGGGGCCCGACAGACTAGATGCTCCAAAGTCAGGGGTACCCAGGGGCAATCCAGGCTAAACAACAGTTTCTTAATCCATTGCATCTGCAATGCGTGCGTTTGGATTGCAGGGTCAATCAACCCCAGTCCCCCCAAACTCTTCGGCTGCACTACAACCCCCCATGCTACACGACTGATGACATTAGTTTTTTCACAGTCTCCTCGCCATAGGAAGGTGGCGATCCTGCCCCTTAATGCTTTTATGGCTGCTTTACTTAGGGACTTATATCATATGGATGCCAAAGCGACATTGTTGATTATCAATTTGTTTAGGGCTGGTGTGCCGACCTATTTATCATTCGTGGTCGGGCAACCCTTTGTTGTCATTGATACGCCCAGGACTTTGAGCGGAGCCTCCAGGGCAACCATTTCATACGGGGACGTTCTGGCGGTCATCCCCCTTCATAGTGCACCCACCACCCTTGTGTTTTACTTCCCTAATTGACTGTCATGTCTGAAACCTTTGTGAACCCGTTCCTCATCTTTTGGATTTCCTCCATGTTTTGTTGAGTCGCCTTCACAAAAATCGTAAGATCATCAGCAAACAGCGAGCACAGCGGGACCACCTCCTCTGGGATGTTGGCAATTTTGATCCTAGTGATGTCCTTATTAGCCCGCAGGTTTGCTGCCAGGGCCTCGATGATGATGAGGAATAGTAGGGGGGACCGTTCCAGTTGGATGGCTGGTGCCACTCGCTCTCTCAGAATTTTGAAAGTTAGCGTGGTCGAGAGGATCGGCTAACGGGCGAAAGCTGGCAGGTGAGTAGAGAGTTGGGCGATCCGACGAGCTGATGCTGAGCGTGCGAGGTTGACATGGGGGCCGTGACGGACTGTGGTACACGGGCGAACCTGGCTTGCATGTTTGGATCAAGCGGGGTGACAACTCTGTGAGGGTACGAGGCGACTGATTGTCCGCATCGGAGTGATGAGAGAGAGAGAGAGAGAGAGAGAGAGAGAGAGAGAGAGAGAGAGAGAGAGAGAGAGAGAGAGAGAGAGAGAGAGAGAGAGGAGAGTGAAGAGAGAAAGAAGAACAGAAGAAAGAGAGAGAGAGAGAGAGAGAGAGAGAGAGAGAGAGAGAGAGAGAGAGAGAGAGAGAGAGAGAGACGAAAAGTGTGCGACGAGTTTCTTCTTTTATCCCTCTAAGCCATTTTGTTTCTTCTTCCTTTCCTTTGAGCAATTTTGGTATTTGGCACGAGTCGCTCCTCGTTTTCCTTTCGGGATCGACATTCGGACTTGTCATTTGCTCTTTTTTGTTGACGTGTATGTTTTCATTTGCTCTCCTCGGGTATTGATAAACGGTTGTCCTCTTTCGCTCCCCTTCTCTGTCCTCTTGGATCGATGGATCTAATTGATTGATCCCCGACTATTGGACCTTGCATGCTTTCGGACCAACGGGCCCAGGAAGTGTTGCATGAACCTCGATTCGAAACTAGGTGCATGAATGACTGTCACCTTCTTTTTGTTTATGTATGCATGGAACTGGACACGTGGACGATGGGTATTGGTCTGAAGAAATCAAATAAGCATGTTAAATGATCAGATATTTGTCTCACGATAGGACTATCCACCCTTGGTTAACGAGCCAGCGCGTACGAGACGCGGGTCATTGGTCTTTGTCCATCGAGCCGAAGGGCAGACCTTGTGCACGCATGTGTAAGCCCGATCAGAAGAACGTGGCCTACACGCGTGTTTGCAATGCCCGTGCTCGGCCTAAATTTTCGAATGACTGAGTTTCCGCCTCATCCCGCAGTATGAATATTGAACTCCCGTTTCGACGGCTTCGTATTACTAACCGCGAGTGTCTAAGGGATCCGGAATTTCGGGAGCATTGGGAGCATGTGTGTCTGTCTGCATGACCGAGGGGAGAACTTCCTGAATTTCCATACCCCGTGGGGAACGAACGTATCTGTGAGTTGGACATCAACCGAACCCGAGAACGCATTCCCTCCCACCCGGAATTCCCCAGCTCGTACACGTGTCACGATGTCACCTTGTCGCGGAACCGGGAGTAATTATTCTGGAAATCGGCTTCCCTCCCTACCACCGCATACTGCCCTTCCATTCGCTGACCATCATCCCCTGGCGCGCAATCGCCCCATATTGGCCCCAACCCCCGTGCTTGGAGTGCTTGCGAGACCACGAGTACCGAGCCTCCGGTTTCATCCGACGAACTCGCTTGGAGGAAGAACGACGGGCGCACAGCCTTCGGCTAAGGCCAGCCGTGTCGAATTCTGAGATCAGTGACACACGACGCCGACACGTGGTCGGACAGCGCAATAGCCATAGCGTCCTGACCGTGCACCAAATACGAGTCCGACCCAAACAACGGAACCAGCAGAGGTGGTAGCCCCACGCTCAGAAGCATATAAACAGACTTCGACCCGCGCCTATCCACTTGCATTCCTATCTCTGAAACTTGCCACAGGAGATCTCAGTTCCGACCTGAGACTCCACCCCCATTTTCCCAAAAATCCTTGGCACGCCCCTTTTCGCACTTCCAGGCCCACTCCCACTCCGATCAGGAAGTCGCAGCGGGCATGAGGTTGGGCATCACAGGGCCGCTATCCAGTCCAACGGTACTGCCTGTTGGAATTTCCGGAGCTTATCATTGGGCCCTTTCACATGTTTGAGGGTTGTTCTTAGCTCAGCTCCAATTTTCCATCGCCCTTTTGTATAGTCCCAACGATCCCCGACAGTGAATACCTTTCTTTGTCCATGAGAGTCAGTGTGAGCGCTAATGGATCGAGTGAGGTTTGCTCGAGGGAGCGATGATCTCAGGATTGCCAAGCAGTGGTTGTCTCCACACCTCATGCCCCTCTCCCCCACCCTGTCCCACTGCGCCCCCACACCCTTTGTCCCCTCTCTCTAACTGCTCCCTCCACCCCGCCTCATCGGAGACCTCGCCGCCACCCACAACTCCCCCCCTCCCAGTTCACCCCTGGCCCTCCACAAACCCCCCCTCCTTCAGAACCATTACCCCCCACCCCAGCCTCACCACTGCAGCCACCTGATTGATCCTCCCAACTCCGCAGCGAGCAGGTTATCTATACCTGCCCCTATCTACCATATTTGGTCTGGCCAGGCATGACTTCGGGATAAAGCATAACTGAACAACGTCAGAACATCAGGAATCATCTGCATTGTCTGCATTTGTCTGAGAATACTAAGGCAGTATAGAACAGCCAAGATGATACCGCAGCTGGGAGCTGAGGTAGGAGACATGGAGTCACAGCAGGGAGACATGGTCTCATCTCCCCTGCCTCTGTAGTAAGAATACACCATCAACATCACTGTGTAATTATCACACAACAGACACAAATGATGCAGGTTTGCCCGCAAGAGGGAAAAAAAAAAAGGATGCTGTCAGGGACGGCTGCGGACAACTGGTAGTAATCTTGGGAAGATCAGCAGACAACTTCTAGGTAGGGGCTGGGTCAGTGGTTAAGTAAGAGCCCCGCAATGGGAACGAGACTATTTGCAGCTCCAAGGGATACTGGGTGCTCCATAGGAGATTAGACCAACGACTATAGCCTCAACATTGACCTGCATTGTTGTATTAAGGGGATGGTGGACCTGGTTTATAGTAGGTGTCACTCCCCACCAATAGATGGAGCAGCCCAACAGCCAAAGCCTCAATGCCGGTGGTTCTCTTAGCACTGCTGGGATAGTGGCCTGGCAAAAGGGCTTTTGCAAAAGAAAAAAAAAAGAAAAAAAAAGGCAAAAGCCAGGATTTTTTTTTCTTTCTTTGGGGGGGGGAAGCTGCTCCTGAGTGACTGAGTCACCTTTTTAGTCTGAAACAGGCAAGAAAGGACAAAGTGGCACCCATGTCATCTTTTGAGTTTCAGAATGTGCAAGTTTGGTGGGCGTTGAAACGGTGGCCGTTTTTTTGAAGTGGCGTGAATGCAGATTTAGCAGTGGCTTTTTCTGCCCTGTTTCGAGAACTGCTAAAGTTGCCTATTAGGAGCTGTTGCCCCTCTTTTTTTTTTTTTTTTTTTTTTTTTTTTTTCGAGGGCAACAGTCTTGAGATGCATCCACAGGTGACCAGACCAGGTAATTCCAGATCATTGTTATTGATCGTTATTGTAGCTGATATGTTGTAGATGATAGATGTAGGTAGAGTGTTGGTTTTAGACACTACTGTTACTCGATGGGGGTGGGGGAAGATGAAAAGGGAGGCACAGTTGTTGACAAATGCTCGGTCCTTGTGTTAGCCAGGCCCCCACCAGCGGCCCCAACCCTGCACCCTAAACGTTAGGGAAAAGGGGCAAACATGCTGTTACCTCTCTCCACCGAGAGAGGTAACCTCCCTTCACCGAATAGAGGTAGAAAGCTATGTTTGCAGGGGTCCCCTGTATACCCTTACGAGTAGTGGTAGGTAGGTAATGAAAGAAAGATATGTTCCATGACATGGCAGAACACCAGTTAAAAATATGTGAGGTGAGAGAAAAATATGTCTGTCCCCCGATGAGGAGAAGGCAACATTAAAAAAAGAGAAGGAAAAAAAAAGTTCCCCTTACCACTAGTGGTGTACTGAACAGAAGTACGTAGGATTGACTGTTCTGGTGGTCACTTTACCAAACTTTGGATGGCTCAGGGTTTGGCACGCCCTGCTGATGGATTGCTATGAGCTACGGGCACTTGCCACGTCACAAGCTCCGCCCTTCTTATGATCTGCTTTCAATCTTATGGGTGAGCCCCCCTCACCTTTCAAATCATTGTCGGGCAGTCCTTTATAACGGCTCTTGTCCGTTGCAGCGGGGTGCCCTTTTTCCAGCAGTGGCCAGCGTGTCAGAAGCATACCTTGGAAAAGGTCTTGAGTGCAGCACATACCATTGCTGCCAATTGGGCCAGCATCCGAAGCCATTCACTGCAGGGGTCCTCAGACCTTGGCACCTCTCACCTTCCAAGAGTACAGTAAAGATGCAGCTTGTGCCAATCTCACTGTTTGTGTTCAGGCCTCCAAAAGAGGCATATGGAAGTCGGGGAAGGCAGGGGAAATGTGCGGAATGATGGTAGTAGCAAAAAAGTACTGGCATCACCCCCTCACCCGCTTCTATTCCACCTATGAATATGTTGCCTGCTACAGCTGGTTGATCTTAGGATCAGTACCCTTTTACTCGTGCGTTACAAATAACCTGTTATAATTCTTCTGAGACACGTGCCACAGTCTGGTCATCATGAAGGTGGCCAACATCATCTTCCATTCTTCTGAGACATGTTGTCTGAACTACCACCTAACCCGGCCGGTCCTGCAACCTGAGTAATAGTGAACCACAATTTAGTTCAAATTTCAAAATGAGTGTTTTTTTTCAATTGCACGAATTCAAATTGAATGTCCCAAATTTCCCAGTTTTCTTGTGTATTTTTCGAACCCATGCTACTGCACACCTAGAAGGAACACTGTCTCTCACGAAGGGCATTCCTTTGTCATCAGGTCATAAAATGTAGAAAATGTACTAGTATTAAATCACACCTTAGTGTTCTTTATGCTTGCCAGCGGCTAAATATCACTCCCTTTTTTAACTTTCAACTTTGGGTCAACGGGGTCCGCTTAACAATTTGATAATAGCATCCTCCTTAATTGGTGGGAAGAAGCACCTGCTGGAAACATGGTCCACCATCCCATTACAATGCAATGCTCGTTTGTGACCACATAAGATTATCAGGATCGCTGTCTCTTTTTTTTCCCCCAAATGCTCCCATCTAGTTGTGGCGAGCAGCGTGCTGTTATAAGATTACACAAGATTTCAACGAACATTTGATGGTATTTTTGAAGATGCCAAAGGCATTGCGCAGCTTCGGTTGAGAAGGTAATATGAAAACTTATGAACTACACCACACAAAGCTTCTCCTGTTTTTTTTTTTACCCTACATTCCAAGCAACGCTATCTACTATCCGAAACCAGTCCCAGCTGACCTGTTCATTCTCCCAGACCTAAACCCAGCCTCACGCCGCCAAATGCTAGGCTACTGGGCAGCGCAACCTACCCCAGCTCCGCCATCGTTGACCTGGCAGCAGTCCACGGTTGGCCACTGAATTGTTTTCCACCCTCGACAAATGGCTAACGTAGACCCCTGAACTTCACCACTACTTCTGGTATTAAATGAAGTTGATGAACCTCTAACGCCACCAAAATC
>BFEA01000375.1:881993-896515 GCA_003427395.1 Chara braunii
TTTTTTTTTTTAATTTCGTTCGATTTCGCCCATACCCCCCCCATCCAAAAGTTGATTTTTTTCGGTTTTTTTTTGTGTGGTGGGGTGGGGCTGGGGATGCGACGCCACGTGACGTCTCTAGATTTCCGAAAGTGTCTCCCTCGCGGCTGCCACGTGGCTCCAAAGCCGCGCGTCCGCGGGGTCAGCGGACTGGCCGCGTCCGCGGATTCGGTCGCGGATGACGGCCGCCGAGGGGGATTCATAGCACTAGTCTATCACCCGGTCATGCATCGCTATCCAGGCTGTGCTTCTATGCAGTTTCAACAGAGTTCGGCGCAGCTATGGAATGTTATGCTTTAAGTGCATCCCTTTTTCGTATTTTCATCCCCGTTTTGGATTGTATCCCAATGACCCATGCCCAAGCTACGTTTTTTAGGTATTTTCATCCCGGTTACGACTTAGTTTTCACTCTCCATGTTTTGTTCCATGTAAAGCTTTGATATATCGTGTTCACGACCGCACGGCCTCTAGTATTCCACAAAAATATGTGCAGTCTCCTTCTTAATGACACGAGCAACCCAAAAGGTACACCCTTCTTGTACGTGGTCATCGGGAGCGCGTAAAACTACGAAATCGTCAATCTCGACTGCTTTTCAAGGGTCAAATTTTATTTTGGGTGCATCTTTCCTATGACCGACAAAGCACGGTTTTCTCACCAACACTGCTATGACGTACGGGACTGCGGACTCCACACTTGGTTTACTCGATACTATCCCGGTCTCTTCTGCCTTAATTGTGTCGAACTCGGCTAAACGGTCCGTCCAATATTTCAGTCTATCACTTTTCAGGTGATGACGTGACGCTCCTCTCTAGTTTTTGTTCCCCATTCGTTCATAGCATCCTTCCACATTTTCGACAACACTCGCAGACCCATTTCACCGTTCGTAAAATCACAAGAAGCGGGGTTGAGTGACTCGTGGCGAGGCTCGAATTCCTATATGGGACCTTCCTATTTCTTATTCGCACCCCGTTTGAACTAGTACAGACCCCCACTTTTTGTCGGTGCAGTTCACTTTGTAAACCATAGTCGAATTATCACACTCCATGTAGAATCGAAAAAGATAGGGTGTGGCATGACCTGAAATCAAAGTGTCAAGGTATGGAAAAATCGCGGTTTTCCAATCCACAACTTGCGTAAGCTTCGTACAGTCCACAGACTCCTCACGAGACATTTTCAATACGGCAAACAATTCATCCATCGTGTACGCGTCAGCCCCGTTGAGTTTACGAACGAACAAACTAAATTTTGCATCGATGTCGGTGTGGGTGTGCCCGACTATCATGAACCCCATCTCCACAACGTCAAAAATGCGAAACTTGACCAACATAGCAAGGAATGAAAAAACGAATCTGTTTTTGTTTTGTCCACCGCAGTTATGAGCTTGGACGCGTAGCACCGGTGGGAGTTCCCCTTCTCTCGCTTGCACGTCTCTCAATACTTTGGCAATGGACGTAACTACCAAATTCGATCTGTGTGAAAGATAAGGAAACCACGTGTGCGCAAACAACGACGACTTCGTACCATGAGTTATTATACCGGTGAGATTCATTTTCATCATCGTGTTGTTAGTCATCTCCTGAGACAAATGCCGACGTGATACATGGGGAATGGTAGTTTTAGCCTGGTCCATTCCGTCTATAATGATGCATAAACTCTGGGTCTTGTGAAATTGGGACTCGGTTGACCATCAATCATACAGCTTGCGATGAAACTTTTGCATATCGAGGTGGCTCTTTTATGCGGCAACCAGTTCCCGTCGTGGCCCCGGAAGGGCTCCCTCGATGAGGATAGCGTTTTTTATGCACTCGTTGCACCTTGCGTGCTTAGTTACTCGAGCAAGTCGAACGTGCCTGAAAAAATCTCTCCACATCTTAGAGAACACCTGGTACAACGAGCAATCTCGAAATCCAGACCCGTCTCCGTCTGATCTAGCATAGTGTCGGACTCGTCCAGGATAATATCCTCAAAATTTAATGCAGACCATGCTAACGCGTATTGCGATATTGTCTGAGGACAACCCTCGTTAGCATGACCTACATCGACTGCTCCGTCGTCGAGGTCATCGTTATGTCTTTTGTATGCGTTTCGGCCACAACCGAGCATCAAACATCACACTGTGACACACACCGGATGCATTTCTACAATAGGTTTCACATCGGGCTTCATTTGCAGTAGCAATGTGAAACTGCGAAGCTTCGATGTCCACCATTTGCGCTTGTCCTTCCCTCTAACCGATCCGAACTCGTGTCCACACTTTTGGACCTCAACTGCTTCCATTCTAAAGCGACACCTGTAAGACTTGTAACATGTCTTCGCCAAAACGGCCTCACACTCTTCAAGGTTGCACGTACGTTCGTATGTGGCATCCGACTCGTTCAACCCTCTTTTGTGCGTGCGGTAAGTGTATTTCCTTTTTCCTTGTCTACCGAGTAAGGAGGAATAGTGGGTCTTTCGACCGCGTCATCGTTGACTTCAAAATGACAATCTCTCGGAATTTGCTCTCGTTTGAACTCGACTCTCAGTAGTTGCTCCCGTTCGAACTCGGCGATGGTTGTTTGGGAAAGCACGAAATCGTATGGAACATCATCCTCCTCACAGACAGGTTGGGGGTGTATGAAACCCGAAGTCCCCGAAGCAGTCGACACTCCAACGGAAGCGAACTGAGTAGCTCCATTGATGATATATTCGAGACGGAGACGTCTAACGATGTTTTTGCCCTTCACCGCTTGGTGACGACGAACAACATATCATTTACGCGAGCTATCGGTGCAGTCCACCCAACCTCGGCGTTTGAATGGTGTAAAAGGTCCAGAAGGCGATCGACTCTCGCAAGGAATAGTGACTTAAGCTGCATTCGGCGTATGCACCAATCGACTAGATGGTTCGAGAGTCATGGTGACATTATCAGCCGACCCGGTGAACCTGGCAGATAAAGCAACCCACAACATGTGGTCACGAAAGAGTGAGAGTTTATCCTTGCCCCATGCTTCCACTCAGGATTCTCATGCGTTTGAAGAACGTCGACCCCTTCCCCCCCACCCCCCCCCCCCCCCCCCCCCCCCCCCCCCCCCCCCCCCCCCCCCCCCCCCCCCCCCCCCCCCCCCCAATCCACACCCACCCATAAGAGAAGGT
Organism: Chara braunii; assembly: GCA_003427395.1. Taxonomy (NCBI): domain Eukaryota; kingdom Viridiplantae; phylum Streptophyta; class Charophyceae; order Charales; family Characeae; genus Chara; species Chara braunii. The sequence goes on from BFEA01000375.1 coordinate 885,166, forward strand.
GGACCGTACAGGTTATACGATGAACGGTTCATAGAAGATCCAGCGTTTCACAAACGCCGGACCCTATCCGGTTAACGGACTGCATAGGGCCAATCGAGTGTGAAATACTGGAGCCTTATACGATGATCGGATCGTATAGGGTCCGGCATTTCACAAACGTTGGACCCTCTACGGCGATGACATTGAAAAGGGTCCAGCGTCCAGACCCCTCTTGACATTGGGAAGGGTTCGGCGTCTCAGCAATGCCCGACGCCTCCCAAATGAAAAGGAAGGGGGGTCCAACATTCGTGGAATGTTGTCTGGCAACTCCAGCCTTACGCTGCCCTTTACTTCCTTGATAACAACACTGACGGGAGCTGGATTCGAGTGTTTTGCCTAACGGGAGCATAATCGACTTCGAGAAATTTCGACATTGGCCCCGTGTCATGGGCATCAAGACCTGGGCGTCCGGACGGAGTGGGGCGTTGAATTCCACGTGGGCATTCTCCTGGGGGAATTATTGAGGCTAACAACTGGTAGATCATAAAAGTACATCGACTACAGAAGAAACGCCGCAGGCTCCGAAAAAGGCCGGGTGCAAAAAACCCCGGATCTATGCTCAAGGGATGGACGCCGACCGAATCAAGAAGTGAGATTGAGGCCTTGAGATAAGCCCTCGGACGAGGTAAGCTGCGGTAGTATCAGAATTCATCGCACAACCAAAATGAAGGGAAACCGCTAAGCAGCTGCACTTGGGACCTTGGCTTCCGGCCCTAATCTGGGGCCTGGGACCTGAGGCGGAGAAAAAGGTCCCTCGGACTAATAAGTTCGCAACTTCGGTACCATTCATGTGGGGACCACTGGAGCCTAGGCATGCTCGGGTCTAGGTTCGGGATGAGCCCCGGTACTAGGGCGCTGCAAAAGGCCCAGTACCCGACAGGAAGGCCCCCTTCGTCGAAAAACCTTTCGGGGGCCCAAATAGGTCCGGGCCTAGGTTTGGAGGGTGCCACGGTATCGGGGCACTGCAACCTTGTCGACAGCCCGAAGGACACGAAGGCGCTAGGGCACACCGAAAAGAGGGCCACAAAGTATTTAAGCCCAACCTGGCTCAAGAAAGGGACACTTCCCACACACGCGCTTACGGGCGCACTACAGATGCTCAGGACTTCTTCCCAGATACGCACTTAAAAGTGCACGAGGAAAGCTCATGGAGGGAACCGCCGGCCTTGGCGCACGTTCTCACACGCGCGTGCACGGCTACACGCATCAGCGCATAAGCGCACAGGTTGGGGTCGGAACTCATGCAGCCGCGCGCATCATCACACCTGCGCACATACAGGTTCGGACATGCGTATCTGCGGACGCACCATGGGCGCACCGGAGAGACGCACGTGGCGACCATAGCCGCGAACGGTCACACAGTTGTGCGAGTGAGATCAGGGGCGCTCACTACTGCGCACGAGCGGGGACCGTCGCGCACGAAAACGCTCACAACCAACTGCGAGCCAGGATCGCCACGCGCGAACGCACGGTCTCGCACGCACACGATCGAGGAAGGGGACGGCGAGCGAAACAACGCGCATAGCCTCGCACGAGCTGAGAAAGTCGCACGGGATCGCACACAATAGTGCACACAGCTGCGCACTGGCAAGAAACGCTGCACGCATTCGCGTGCACGACCGCGCTCAGTTTCATGTCAGCAAGAGTCCTCGTGCGGGAATGTCACACGAGATCGAGCATACTCGCGCACGAGTGAGGGGGAATCGTGCATGGTGGCACGGGAACTAGAGCACGTCCAAAGCCCCACGATACAGCAGATACACTCGCGCACAGCTGCGGGAGACCATGCGGACAACACGCAGACAGGCACACCACAGCCGCTGTCGCACTTTTTCCAGTCGATCCACTTCGGGCGACTGGAAAACCAACAGGCTGTCACGCAGGATTTTGTATGTGATTGCAATAATTAAAATAAATTAAATAACGCAAATCCCTTCCTGTTGTATGCGTCCGGCTTCGAGCGAGACCCTTCAATTGCGGTCTTCGCCGGTCCCTGGTCTTAGGAATCTTCCATTTTGATTCGAAACAGCAGAGAATTAAGCAAACAATAATCATAAAATCATGGGGTGCTATGCATGCATCAATTATGTCAATCTGATTTTGAAAACTGTGACAGAATCATCCAAAGAGACAATCATCAGGCAGAACAATGCAAGAAGCAAGACTGACTGACTCGAGCAAAAGCAAGATCGAATAAATGAAGGATGAATGAGAACTCGTAATAATCTCAGAAAGTACATATAAGCGAGCATGGTCAGCACCTCTCAAGCGTCCTCACTCATCCCTCTGGTCAGTCTGCTGATAACTCTTAGTCAAGCAGAACTGAACTTCTTCATGCCCACCATGCTCTTTTCTTTATCTTAGGATAGTACTGATCATATCTTTTGATGTGCCACAACCATGAGTTTCTCAAGTCTTTGACACTGTGTCAATACTTACGAAACTGATTTTACAGTTATTTTCCCACTCTCAGGGACTTGACACTCATGGAACAACTGTAGCACTGCATCAAAAGATATGGCCTTAGTCGTTTGCTGAAATACTGAATGAAAGGACTTGTTGAAAACTGAGATACTGAAACTGAAATGCTGAATTGACTATGCAAGAATGATCATTGTCTGCTGATAACTGAGCCTCACTGTCTCAGTGTCTTATTGTGCTCTTTCTCTTAGTTCTCTGGAACTGTTCTCTTACTTAGATGACTGACCTCTCTTCCCTCTCCTTGAGGTTACTGTAGGAATCAGATCTGGGTCTCTGAATATGAACTTATGAAGTCTGGAACCTGATACCATGTCATGAACCCTGGATCCATCCATCTCTGAAATCTCATAAACTTTGCCTTCTACCTCTCCTGTGATTCTGTAAGGACCAGGCCATCTGGGCTCCAACCTTTTAGTCCATTGCGTCTCAAGGGAACTGTCGAACAGAAGGACAACATCTCCAATCTTCAATTTCTCTTTTCTTATATATATTTTCTTGTTCCATCTCTTGGTCTGACAATCTGTTGGATGTCATCCTTTCTGCAGCATCCATCACTGACTGATCAACTTCTGATATTTGCCTCATCCGGATCTGAAGAAGCTCTGAAATCGAATAGTCTCTGTCACTTTCTTGACTTGACCATGTCTTGACAATACTCTCAATTGGTAGCGTAGCATAACGGTCATACCACAGTGTAAAAGGTGCATAACCAGTAGTTCTCTTGACTGTGATATTATCAGCATATACAACAACTCTTAATACTCTTGGCCAGTTACTGAGATTTCCCTCACACCACTTGGCCAGTGAATCTTTCAAAGTTCTGTGGCCTCTTTCAACAGGTGCATCCGCTTGAGGATGGTAAGTAGTCACATACCGAATTCTGACACCCAACCTGAGTGTAGTTCTTCTGACGACCTCATTCCTGAATTCTGATCCTCTGTCTGAGACAAATTCTCTGATAAAAGGATATCTGAGGTAGACTTCCTCTATCCAATCAGCCACTTGCTCGGCTGTCTTCCTTTTCAGAGTTTTTGCCTCAACGTATCCAGAGAAATTATCTCTCATGTTTAGTATGTATCTCATCCCACCCTTGTCTGGCGGCATAGTGATGAGATCCTGATGAACTCTTCTACCTGGCTCTACCAGGATTGTAGGAAATACGGGTTCAATCATCCTTGTGGTAGACCTCTTCCGACATAAGACACATGATTTACAGTATCTGAAAATCATGTGTCTCATGCCAGGTCAGAAGTAGAGTTTGACAGTCTTGGAGTAGGTTGCCTCAACAGCCCTGTGGCCACCAGCAACCCCCTCATGCAGGGCAACAATTATCTCTAACCGCCTCTCTTTACCACAGACCACTCTTAGTGGAGGTAGGCCTCCCTTACCATCCACAAAGAGATGTCTTCTTTTTTTTAGTCTGAATTTCTTCCTTGAATTTTTACAATAATATTCTTTTAGCTGCTCCTTTTCTATCTTCTTGCCAATCTCTTGATAACTTTCATCATATTCTTCAAAGAAGAAAAATATCTCTTCTTCCTTCTTTTCACTCTCTTCTTCTTCCTTGGAACCCGAGCTTTCCCCAATTTCATGAGCAGTCACTGCTGCTGTATGAATTCTTGCATACCAATCGTTTGGTTCATTTTCTTCTTTTTTCCTTATAATCGACTCATAAACGTATGCGCTTGGGATTTCTCCCCAGCTGTCTCTCTCTTCTGGCCACAGACTCCACTTGTAGGAACATGGTGCTTCATAATCCTCATCATCCTTTTCATTAAGGAAATCGTCAACATAGGCAGACTCTTTAATTGTTCCATTCACATCTTCTTCCTCTTCTTCTCGCCACTCAATCCGGCTTAAGCCATCCGCTCTGTTTTTCTCAGTGGGGATCTTTTCCAGTTTAAAATCATATGTCCAGATGAAAGCGATCCACCTGCTGACTGTTGGATCTACCTGTTTGTGCTTTTTAATGACACCTATCACAGGAGATGCATCAGTCCTCAGGATGAATCTATTTCCTAAAACGTAGTGCCTGAAGCACCTGAGGCTATGGATGATTGACAATAGCTCTTTTCTGAATTGAGTGTAGCCTCTTTCTGTAGAATTGAGGGTTCTGCTCTCAAATCTCAGAGGTCTTTCTCTCCCATTTTCATCTTTTTGAATAAGCACTCCACCAGAGCAACTGGTCCTCCATTCGCCTCAATGATGAAAGGTCTTGCCTCTTCATCATCATAAAATGGCACTCCCAGCACTACACCACCATCTCTTAATTTTTCCTGTAATGTTTCTGTTGCAGCTTGTCTTTTATCATTCCATGCTAAGTTAGCACCTTGCCTTACCATCTCCCTCAGAGGCTCTGCAAGGGTTGCAAAATGAGGAATAAAAATCCTCCAGAATCCGCAGACTCCCAAGAAACTCCTGACATCTGTCACTCTTTTGAGAGGCAGAGGCCTGTTCAAAATCTTGTCTATCTTCTTGGGATCTGGACTCCTACGCTTGGAGAAACATCTGAAGCCCAAGATTATCACTTCTGGTTGAAAGAGAAGGGACTTTGGTACACTGGCAGTCAGATTATATTTCTGAAGTCTTTCTAGGACCATCTTAACTCCTTCAGCATGTTCCCAGACAAACTTTCTGACTCCCTCTGCAACTAAAATCTCATCTCCCACCAGAGGTCCTTTTACAGGATTGTTATCAATATAAGGATTGGTTATCTCAGGAGAAATATGTTGCATGACTTTGATCATATCCCTTTGAACCACCGTCACACCGTTATTCCAACCCTGAGGTACCACACACATCTGAACAAGCGCCCTTGGTGTGTGCATAGCCGTTTTCGGTCGGCTAGTGAGATCAATAGGGAACTGATCATAGTCAGAATACAGATCAACTAAAGAATAAATACATCGACCAGCAAAGGATTCAGAGAGGAGATCAGCATTGGGAAAACTACCTGCATCACGTACCGTCACAAAATTGAGCTTCTAAAGATTTTGTATCCATCTTAGCCCGCCCCCTGGTTTCCAGAAATAAAACCAGTGGTTAACATACGGTCCATCAGCAGGTTCAGCAACATTAGATGCAATCTTCTTGTCAAGGTACTTTACTACTTCCGCTTCTTCCTTTAGGGTATACTTGGTTGGTCTCTCATTCCATGGAACGTGATCAACTGTCCAAATCTTGACCATCTTGATCATGTCCACGTCCAATCGCCCTCTCTCTTCATCATTAAAGGAGAAAGTACCAGAGAATTCCTGACACATCCTGAAGATATATTCTTTCTCCTTAGGCAGGATAAACTGATCCGAGCCTATCTTTGTTGTCTAAAACCTCTCCTTGGTGACCCTATTCTCCAGTTTTGTTGATTCCCTCAATGCTCTTATAATTTTTCTCTCCTTTTTCAATGCTTCATCATAATTTTTCTCTATCAGGATTGCCACTGGGTTTTTCTTCACCCCCTTGGGCTTGTATTTTTTTTTTGACCCAGTGGCTATTTTCCTAAAAAATTGTGAGTCGATGCAAATCTCAATTTCATCTTTCCTCCCTTAGCAGTCTCTACAGCTTTCTTGAAGGCTTCAATTTGCCCGTCCTCATCCTCGAGTTTACCAAGGGCTTTTATCATTTTCGAAACCTGATTGATTATCACTGAAATCTCTTTTTTTGCTTCTCGTTTTCCTTCCTCCTTTAGCCTCCTAACCCTTTCAGCAGATTCTTCCCTCATGATCGAATTAGCAGATAGTTGATGCTTGAAGTCATTTTTCGTACAGACCATAAAGATTTGCTCTTGAGCAGTGTCGGGATCCTGTAGACTGATCCAAGATGACCCCTCATGACTGAAAAATTGGACCGCATCCGTCCTATACAAAATGAAGTTCCTAATATACAGTCATGGTCCAGACCCGACACTACAAAAACCAGTAACTCCACAGTCATTGTCCCAACCATGATAGACAAATTATCAATACATCCAGCCACGAACAACTCTCCTGCAATATTACTCAGTACATTTTGTGCAGGTCTATCAATAGATAAATTACATGCTTCCATCGTTCTTCGTGAAAGAAGTATCATCTCTGCCCCAGAATCCACCAGGGCTAGAATCTTCACTTGATTAATGCGAATTGTAAGGTGCCCACAACCCATGGTTGCGAATCTCATCTTGCAACCTGGTAGTGATCTATTCACTTGGTTGGGAAAGACTGACCCCAAATAATTAACTTTCAATTTCTTCTTCTCAATTAATTTCTTCAACTTTTCTCTTAGTTTGGGCGTTAGCGTCATTGCTTCCTTGAAAGACAGTGTCACTTCCGTTTCTTCTAGCATTTTAGCAATTACATCAGAAATCACCGTCCCATTATCTAAATCACTCTTGAGAATAAATTTTTTTTTTTTCCCCTGCTCATTCTTTTATTGCGGGCGTTCCTATTAAGGGTTATCAAGGATGTTAATAAGTGACTTCTCAGCCTTCTTTCTTTTCTTTTCTTCTATCATTTGAGGTGTCATACGGGTTTGGTGGTTCCTTACTTCACCAACCCTAACACTAGGTTCCATGATAAGTTATGGGGGTAGATCACCATGGAACGACATCATGTTAGCCAGGAGATGAGCCTTTTCACTGGAAGAGGACTCTACTAATCCAGAAGGATTCTGAGAAGTAGGATCCCCTCCCAATGGAGACTCACTTGTTGATGCCTCACTAGGCTTACACCCTGTCAGTGTTAAGGACTGCAGAGGCAGCTCAATCGTGGTATAAGGATCACTTGCCCTTTGTACTAGCTYATTAGGCAAGTCTCCAATGAGGAAATAAACATTCACATTGGCCTTTCTCTTCTTTTTAATCTTCATCTTTTCATTATGTTTAAGAGCAAGAAGCCTCATACCTCCTAGATGTCTAGGGTCCAACTTATTTCATGAACTATCACAGACAAGACCCATTGCATCTTTCTTTATCACCCCACTCCTTACATCCTCCTCAAGAGGCTTGCAATAAGTGGTAGTACGACCCCCTTCGCCACAATAGTAGCAAGTAAAACTCCTCGTAGGACGTTCATCATATTTTCTTATTTTCCTGTTTTCTCCATCACCATTCTTTCCATTCCTTTTGGGTCCTTCTTACCATAACTTTCGTTGTCATCATTATCGTCGTCATCTTCCTCACTTTCAGCCTTTTCTTTCCCCTGTCATCCACAGCATGCGTTGCAGGCTTTGCAGGCATACAGTTAGTCATCACTTTTTGAAAAATATTCTCAGCAGTCAGATTGTTTCCTCTATTCATTCCATTCTCAGTCTCTCAATCTTTGGCCAAAGTACTGATCTGATCCAGTGACTATTTCTTGTGGGAGAAAGTAGGCAGAGTTCTTATGATTGCAACCATTTCATCCCATCTAAGAGGATAGTGCTTAGCCTGATTAAGAATTGCCTACCTTTCAGTGTCAGTAAAATTTGTCAAAAATATATGGCACCTCTGGGCCTCATCCAAGTACGGAATTCTTCTTGCTGTTCGGATGAAGGTCTGAAGAAAAACATTGAAAATGTCATATTTAGCTCTCCGGATGTTGAGTAAATCCTTAGTTGTAGTTGGGACCAAATTTTTCTCAAATTCTTTTTTCTATCTCTCTTTGACCTCTTCCTAGGTAGTAGCTCCTTCCATCAATTCTTGAACTGCCAATCTTGAGTCAGTATCACAGTAAGATAGAAGGTGCTTAAGTCGTTGTTTGTCTGTCCATCCATAACTGAGTCCAAATAGTTCATACTCATCCAAGAAATCATTAACCTGGGGTCCTCTGAAACAAGGAATTCTTTCATCTGACCTCTTTGCTCTTGCAATGTCTGACCCTCCTTTGATGGTATCAACTCTCTCGACCAGTTTCCGTATAACCCCAACCAAGGCCTCTTCATTGGTCCCTGTGGAAGAACTCGGTCTTCCTCGCCATGTCATCTTAACCATAGATTTTTTCAGATATCCTCCTCTCTTTCTTTGTCACTCTTGTCCTCTCCCCCCTTGCCCCTCAGTCTCTCACTCTTCTAGCAAGGGATACCGGCTCGTTTCTTTCTTCTCTTGTTTGCTCTACCCCTTGAGAGTTTCATACATATAGGGTATAATCAATAATTGATTGGGTAGTGATCAAGGGCAGTGCAATCCTTCTCAACCTTCTAATGTAATCTTCAATCAATTCTCTCTCATCATCCCTACTCAGTTTTCTGTCATACCCCTTTATAGTACCCCGAATCATAAAATATCGAGTCATGTGTATAATCTCATAATCAAATTGCATCGTTTACAGCCCACTGTTAATCCTTCTTGCAAGAGAGACCCGTTCCTGAAAAGTGTGATATGATACTCTCTCAGTAGTTCCTACTTTCACCACCTTTAACAGATAGTTTATCTCAGTCTGGTCAGTGATAATTCTCAAAGCAGAATCTCTCATGCGATCTAAGAAAGGTTGTAAAAACTCAAGCTCATCCAGGGTAAAAAAATTTCTGTTAGAGATCCGAAGAGTCCCCTCTACCTTGACTACTCTACTTTCCAACACAACTCCCAGTGTCAACTGTTCAGTCAAACTGGGCACTGTTAAGCATCATAAACAATACCTGAAAGGTAGATCTCGGTTTGGACATAATCAGGGATCTCAAATCTATGTTCAGAGGCTTTCAAAAGTAGGGATTTTATCATCACAGTGGAGTCTTTTTCCCTTGCTCTACCTATATCAGCAATAGCTTCCAACAGAGGCATCCAATCTCTCCTGCCTTCAAATCCCTTAGCAACTGAGAACTCAGGAAGCCTCTCAAATTGTCTTATTTCTTTCCCCCAGGTTACTTTTCTTTTTAACTTTTCAAGCCACTCCTTGGTTCTTATGAGACTAATATAAGCACCTGTCTGACACTTCAACTAATTGTCTTCCTTTTCTAGGCCTGCTGGTACATAAATCCTTACGTCCAGGCTACAAGTACTCAAGAATTTGACCATTGGGAAGTGAAATATTATGGGCCCCCTCTCACAAATCTCATATCTCAAGATCACAAAAGGACTATCACACCCTATCACCTCATAGAGCTTACCCCTCACAGTAGTTATCCTGGCTACCGAGAGTATTCTTCTTGGACTCTCTTCACTGTCTATGCAAACTTTATTATGGCATACCAATTGTCTTTAGATAGATTAATATCAGGTAAAGGAGGGACTGGGAGTCCATCAAAAACAGTAAATCGAGTCGATCCAGTGAAACATTTGTTCTCTTTCTCAAGCCTCTCTTTCTCTTTCAGTACTACCTCTTCGGCAATCTCCCAGCATCTCCCATACACTGCATCAGTACTTCTTTCTTTTGGAACATAAATTCTCATATCATACACATCCAGATCCGTAAAATAGAATGTCAGTACATATAACCGTTCCTGCTCCCATCCGCTCTCGACCATCTCATATCTGACAACCTCATATGGGAACACCTCTCTCTCACTTAGAGTGTTCAGTGACTTTAGGAGACACTCAACTTCCTCCTGACTTGGGCCTGAACCTCTGCTGAATTTATGTCTCCTCTGTCTGATTTCGTCTGCTGAAATCTCTTTAACGCACGCGTGACTAAGGAAGTTTCGTGTCGAGAAAGTGTCATAATAGGCCCCGGTCTTGCGGTCGCCGATGACTACCTCGCCGACGAACATCTCACTCTTAGGGGCTTTAGCCAATGCCTTCCAAGAAGCTAGCGGGTCTGATGTAGACCACAATGACTCCTCCTCTAGCTCCTCTAAGGACTCAAACACATTCATCAAACCGAGACTTGATGAGTCTGAATGTGTTTGCGGGACGACAACGGAGTTAGTAGCTTGGGCCATCTCTCGAGATGGTGAGGGTGTGTCCACCACGTCGACCCTAGCAGGAACAAGTACTATTCCTACTGGCCCGACGTGTTCTCGGAGCAGTGCCAGAACTGCTGCCCGCGTTGCTACCTACGACCCTACAGGAGCGAAGGATCCTAACGCCTGCCCCATCGTAGGCGGGATCTTCTCGATCACCTTCTTGTTCCGACACTTGAACTTATTATGGCCATATTGCCCAGATCGGATACAAGCCTGCCGGGTGTACCGATCTTTCCACACGTCCTCAGTTAGACCCGCTTTCTCCCATGGAGGAGCGTTGGGGTGAGCTTGACTCCTAGACCGGGAACCTCCACGACGTCTATCGGTTGCCTTACTTTTCTGTACTGAGGCAGCAACTACTCCACCCCCTGAAGCCTCTACGCTACCTGCCTCTGAACCCACTCGCGCCCGGAAGTCGTCTTCCAACTCGATGGTAGAACCATCGTTATCGACGAACATGATGCGGTCTTTCGCCTTCCAGTTGGGAGGTAGTGACTTCTTCCTATCGTCCGTTGTGGGTGTTTGTCCATTCCCTATCTTTGCATCAAGGTCTAGGGCCTTCTTACTGAACGAGGGAATGTTGTGCATGTTGATGTTGGCCTCACCTGCCAACGGATTCCTGAGAGTCTGAGAGGCATAACAAAGCATCTCCGGTAGGAGGTAAGTAAGACCTGGGGGTCATATCGCACTTCAGGAACACAAATCAGATGCTCTACTGCGTCTGTGGCCTCTCTTACTGACTTGAACTGCATATGGTCTATGAATCCCCCTCGGCGGCGGCCATCCGCGGCCTAGGCCGCGACCTTGCAGACGTGTCCGTGCGGCCGTGCGGCCTCGCGGCCTCGTGGCTGCATAGCGACCAGTGCGGAGGGGGGTTCGGGATTCGGGAAGCGCCATGGGGCGGCGCATCCCCAGCCCCACCCCCTCAAACAAACAAAAAAAAACAACAACTAATTTTTGTGTGGGGGGGGTTGGG
>BFEA01000375.1:913675-924387 GCA_003427395.1 Chara braunii
AAGAAGAAGAAGAAGGAAAAGAAGAAGAAGAAGAAGAAGAAGAAGAAGAAGAAGAAGTAGAAGAGGAGGAGGAGGAGGAGGAGGAGGAGGAAGAGAGGGCGACGACGATGACGACAATGACGACGACGACGACGACGACGAAGAAGAAGAAGAAGAAGAAGAAGAAGAAGATATGGCGGAGGAGGAGGAGGAGGAGGAGGAGGAGGAGGAGGAGGAGGAGGAGGTACACCTACCCGGAGGTTCGATGCTCCACTGGAGAACGCTGCGAGGGGACGAGCGGCGGGGCAGCCCAATTGTTCGTTCAAATTCTAATGGGGGACCCGGCTGCCCCTTCCCGCCAGGCCACCCGCCCAACCCCGCCCCCCAAACACCCCCCCTACGGCCCCAAGGACCCCCCCAGACCCTCGGAAGGCCGGTAACGCCCGCTGGGCGAGCGCGTTCGCAAACCTCCAAAAGTCGTTCGGGCAAACGCGTTCGCTTCTTGTTCAGGCGAACGATCGAACGTGTTCGAACGTTCGGAAAACTTCCGAACACGTTCGGTGTGCTACGCAGCTTATGTCAAGGAAGGGATCGATGTTTGTGATGACAAGAGTAAATGTTTTGAATTGATATTATGTTTGGTGCATGACGTTGAGAATAGCCGAACGTTATTCCACGTTCCTGAGCGAGTGGATGTTGTCCATGCGAAGATTTGATGTTGGCCTTACAAATGGGTAAACGTACTTCTACAAAATGACATTTTCCTCGGGAATCTGCACATGTAACACTTTTCAGGCTTGGCATAACCCTCCAGGTGTGCATGAATGTATGCAATGGTAAGAATGGATGTTATGTTTGGTGACTAAATGTTCCCATGGATGGATCGACCATAGAAGGTGACAAGGTAGTGTCCATATTAAATCACCACGCTGATCGTGTGCACCCCTAACTCTCCGTCTAAGCGCGAGTTTACTCACACTAAGCTTTATCTCATTCAACGATACAAGGTGACAAGGTAGTGTGCATATTAAATCACCACGTTTATGGTGTGAACCCCTAGCTCTCCACCCAAGCGAGAGTTCAATCACACTTTGCTTATATCCTATTTAGCAGAAACGTCAACCAACCTAGCCTAGTTGCGTTGGAGCATCAAAGACTCACCAACAATTGATAACTTGCTGGGAACAAGAGTTCAATTCTGTGTGTGGCGACACGGGAGAGCGAAACTCTCCTCGAAATTGTTTAAAGTCCATTATGAAGGCCCACCAACCTGGCCTTAATTGTGTTTGAGGGAGGTGTGTGTAGAAGGGGGAGGGGGGGAGAGAGTGGAGGGGTGTGTGTGAGTTATGAAAAATTGATATTTCTAAAATCATGTCTGCATTTTGGGTAATAGGTGGCTAGTTCCGTCCGTTGGCATAGTAGTTGGTTTCCAATATAAGCTGGAGAAGGCGTCAGGGCCTGTCGAGCTCTCCGTGGTATGCTGAAAACAGTTGTTGCCTTGATGGCAGGCTGCAGAGATGTCATACCTGTAGCTGTGTGTCAGCAATCTGTGAGGGTGAATCTATCTTCTGTGTAGTCACTGTACATGTTGCGTCTGGTGGGTTTCGAAGTGGAGTGATGATCTAGGGTCTTTTGGACTACTTCAACATCAAGGCTCTCGTCTAGATCCGGATTGATCAGAGAACAGTCAACATCATACTGCTGGAGGAGAAAACTGATGTTGTTAACAACTCTGGGTGGAGTGTCAGGAGAGGGCGAGCCTACAACAATGGGGTTTTGTGCCCGGGCACCTTGTATGGGGGGTTGTGCAGGGAGGGTGGCGGTGTGTGGAGGTTGCTGGCTGAGGAAGCGATGGACTGGTGGAAGCCATCTGTTTGACAGGGATGCAGGCTGAGAGCGTGTGTTGTGTGCAGGTGGGGCAGGAGAGGGGAGAGGGAGCAGTGGGGGTTGATGTGTGGGCTGTGGTGGGAGAATTCCCTGAAGGAATTGTTGTGCTTGGTGTTGGGTGGCCGGTGGTGGTTGTTGTGCTGGTGGATGGGGTTGTGCAGGGGGGTTGTTGTGGTTCTGCTGAAGTGCATTTTTGGCAGTGAGGAGCTTTTCTTTCCTCTTCTGCCATCGGCCCTTCTGTGAGCGTTTGGCTGTGAGGGTGGTGTTTTTTCTTTCCCGTCTAGGTTTGTTCCTGGTTACCTGTGCGTTGTTGTGGGTGGTGTTTCGGGGATTTGTGGGGAGTTGCTGTTGCTGTTGGGATGGTGGGGGGTGCATGGGAGGGGGGTGTTGTTGGTGCTGTGGTTGTGGGGTTGTCTGTGCGAGGTGTGTTGGGGGGTGTTGTGCAGCGGGCAGCTGAATAGGCGGGGGTGCGTTCGATGTCCCGGCCAGGGAGGGGGTTGTGGGCGGTGGAGCATTTGCGGGGGTGTGGGGAGAATTGTTTGAGGCGGGTTTTGGGAAGTTGAGGAAGGTCTGACGGGAGCGGCTTCGTTGGATGATGTCTGATGTCGCGGGGTGTTTCCGTTTGTTGGCAGTTTGTGGGGAAGGAAGCGTTTTTGGTGCTGTGGGGATGAGGGTGTTGGCGAATTTTTCGGCAAAGGGCATCATGGAGTAGGGATTTCTAGAGATGAGTTGTTCGACGGTGAGGTGGGGGTTGGCAGCAAGAAGGTGGGTGAGATTCATCATGTGGCGGCGCAGGTATAGGAATGTAACCTGTAGCTTGACAGGTTTCCTCCATTCGTTCTGGAGTTTGTCAGTTAGCTCGACCATGCGCATTCTGTCCGAAGGGACATCCGCTTCGAACAGATCGAGATTAGCAATGTAGAACCACAACATGTGGTCGAACCATGTGATCGACCCATTGTTTGTGGGGCAAGAGCATTTCAGGAAGGGGCGCCCGAAATTCCAGAGTTTTTTGAACTCATAGATGTCACGAGTTGGCTTCTGAAAGGTCTTTTGTTGCAGCACTGGATGACACTTTCCGCATTTGCAGGGGTCAAGGGGCCCGAGCACAGGAAAATTGGCATCGTAGCTAGCTTTGTTCATGGGGTATGCAAGGACGGCTTTGGCGGCATCGGCCCTGCATTCATTAAGATCATCGACACTGAGTTGTGCGAGTGCGGTGTAAGCTTAGATTGTGATTGGTGCGCAGTGGTTGAAGGAATCAAGGTGCCATAGTTTGTTATCTAAGGCGCTGCTGTGGTTCTCAATCCATCTGGCGGTTTGGAGAGGGAGGAAGGGAGCATCAGGGGACATCTTATAAGTGTTGTTCTTACGGGGGGKGGGGGTGGGGGTGGGGTTGATGGCCTGTTGTTGCCTCTATGCCATTCTCCTGATGTACCATTCTCTCTCGACTTGGGTGACATTGAGCTCATCAAGCATTTTCAGCTTGTTAGCGTCTGTGTCAGCCGTTGTTGAGATCTCCCCTGAGACGGTGAGGTGAGAGGAGTTGAAGCCGTGGAGTTSAAGGATRGTCTTCTCAGTCTTCRCAACTATCTTGTCCATCTCCCGATTTTGAAYTGTKGCCTGCTGGAGGATTTGATGAAGGTCCTTGGCATATGTCTGTATGGTGTGCTCCACCTTCTCTGTTGGGGACTTCCATTTGGCAACGAGAACAGCCCAGTCTGAGAATAGAAGGTTCTCAATGAGGAAGGGTGCCTGCGAATTGGTGGCTTCGTGCACCATACGAAGGATGGTTTCTGGGAGCGCGAGCATTGCAATCTGGGCATGGACACTAGGTGGCGCGAGGTGGATGAAGGTCGCAGCATTTGCAGTGAGCTCACTATGCCAGCCTTGATTGCTGTCAGCCTCATCCTGCATGAATGGGAACAATTTTTGGTTAGTAAATAACTTGGGTAAGGAAAAAGGTGATTGAAGATGATTATCTTAGTTTGGGTGGTGCTGGGGGTTGAGCAATTGATTTTAGTTAATTACAGATTGCTGTTATGGGCGGTGGGTGTCAGTATGGTGTTGTGTTTGGCATTGATGTTTTTTGAGGGAGGGGGGAATTGTTTTTGAATGGGGTAGCTTTGACAGTAGTATTGGTGGTGGTAGCAGTAGTATTGGCTTTGGTAGTAAGGGTATTTTTAGTATGCGTACACAATATTATCAAGGGTAGGAGCGTCCAGGCAGTAGCGTGGGGCAGGGTTTTGGCTTATTCTTTCTTCAGCTAATGGCAAGGATTATATCATGAGGTGTTAACGTATTGTAGATCTTGATATCATAATACGTTGGGGTTGTTTGTATGTGTGGTAAGAATTTATGTATAGGTTTACAGTTTATGTATATGTGCTGTTAATGGCCAAGCTGCTTGTTGCAGGAGAAGTGGTGCAGATCACAAGTCCTGGCATGCAGATCACAAGTCCCGGAAGGTGCCACCGTTGGTGGTACGTTCAGTGACAAAGATTGGAAGCTGTGAATTGGGCTCGCTGTCCTTCATATCATAGGGCACATTCTCCGGGATGGGCCAGATAGTCTAGACTGGCTTAATTCTGATCGTTGTAAAAGTCCCGGAGGGTTACGAAATTTATTTTGTAGTAGGAGAGGAGACTTAGCCTACCCCCCCCAAGGCAGACCTCGTGAAATGCAGCGAAGAGAGCTTGAATCAGCAGGTGTCTAGGACTTAATTCCTAACTGTGAGAGTTGTGTGATACGTATCAAGCAGCCTCCCGACAGCTACACGAGAGTCGCATAATAATGGGAAAAGCCTAATTATGTAATTAGCAGAGGGTTGTCATCACGATCTAGTGATTGCTCACTGACCCGAATGAAACCCCCTATGGCACAACGTTCTGAATTACGTCATGCTCAACGAAGCCAGGCAGCCTGAAAACCATCGAATTTTTATAGGCAATTATTCAAAAAATACATCAAAAAAGCTTTACCCTTATGACACAATCTGCACAATCAAGAGCATTAGCAACGGCGGGGAGAACCCACGGGATTCCAAGGGGGAATGAATGTTACAGTACCAGTCATGAATGTCGACAGTGTAGTAAACCTACTAAACAGAGGCGCCCACCCTGCAACAGAGCAGGCAATAGGGCCAAGGGCGGCCTGCAGAGAAGGCTGAACGGGTCAGTCATACCTGCTTCATCCATATTCAATGCGCAGCAGCATTCATCCCTCTCGTGTTATGACATATGGGTTGGCCCTTACTACGCCTTGCTCCCAGCATCAGTGGCATAAGCGGAGTTATCAGCGGGAGCATCAGCGGCCTCATAAGTAGCATCGTCTTATAGTATCCGTAACAGCAGTGATAACAGTCGCGACTGTGGGGGCGTGAGTATTAGTGGCATTAGCATCACCATTAGTAGCAATAGATTTATTCATAGTATCGGTATTATTGGTGTTAGTCAGCATTTGCATTAGTGGTATGAGCAGTAGTATTGGTAGTAGTAGTAGTATTTAGTGGCAGTGGCAGCAATAGTTTTGGTCATAGCAGCGGGTGCAGCTGTGGTAGTGGGGGCGGCATCAGATGTGGGGGTGGGGATGGTGGTAGCATTATAGAGAGAGGGGGGGGAAGGATGAGAGAGCGGGGGGATGAAGGCGGGAGAGGTAAAGGGGATGAGGCAGAGAGCGAGAGGGCTCATGTGAAAATGTCTAGATACATGTGGTTGAGGAAGGGGTGAAGACCGTGACGGGAGACTATGGGTCAGGAGGCATTCGTGAGGGTCCCAACTTTCTAAGTGTGTCGACAGGGGATAGGATTATAGTGGGCAATATTACCACATAAGGGTTCTGCTTACTATATATCCAGCTTTGAGTGTATGTGTGTGTGTGTGTGAGAGAGAGAGAGAGGAGGGGGGGGAAGAGAGGGAGAGAGGGAGGGCAGGGGTGTAACTGTGGTCCACTACAGTATCTGTAGTGAGTGAGACACGTAACTTAAGCAGATGGGTTGGGGGAATGTCAACTAGGAAGTGTTTGGCAACATCACCCTTAGGATTAGTTAGAAGTGACGTTGGCCTAAGCAGTGGTTGCAGTAGTACTAGTATTATCAGTAGTAGCTTTAGCTGCAGGAGCGGCAGTGGCACAATTTATAGCATGTGCTAGGGGCGGCATCAGGGATGGGTGTGAGCACGGTGGCGGTAGTACAGTACTCAGGAGAATGAGGGAGAGGGGGAGGGAGGTGGAGAGGGGAGATGAGGATAGTGTGTGTGTGAGAAAGTGGGAGAGAGAGAGAGGGAGAGAGAGAGGGACAGAGAGAGGGGGAGAGAGAGAGGGAGAGAGAGAGGGAGAGAGAGAGGGAGAGAGAGAAAGAGAGAGGGGCACAGCGGGAGTGGAGGGAGGGAGATTACCTAAGTTTGGAGTAGAGGGGCCTTGTTAAGTGGGGATCGAGGGATATTGTGTATCAGCGGCTGCAATTATCATCCTTTTTTTTAATCAATATCAGTTGCAGCAATTATTTTGTCAGGATTATTCCCGACAATTCCCATCATCTTTGCTTTCTCCTGTTCCCACTTACATCTTCTTCCTTTATTTCCGTCGTTCTCTGTCATTATCATGTTCTTGTCATCAATATTTGTCCTCCATCATGATTATGATTATCCCTAGCGTTATTGTCTTTGTCTTCTTCCTCTATAATTTTAACCTTTCTGCATGCTTGCTATCATATATTATCATGTTTTTTTTGGGAATATATTATCATTTTCATCATTCTTCAGTACAAGGTTGTCATTCTTATAATGAATTTTAATGATAGTTTATCACTCCTAGCGTTCTTAGGGTGAGTGAGCATTTACCGCAATTATATCCTAGGAAATGATCTTGAAATTGCCAAGGGGTAGAGCCGGAAGCCAGCACCCAGAGGGCTAGTGGCATGTTCATCTTACAAGGATCAATGAGAGGGCAGACGGGCAACACAGGCAGAAACGGGAGTGTCAGGGCAGTGTCATCCATGTCCGCTGAGTATTCTGGCATTTTCATCGAGGGCATATCTGAGATAGCCATTGCTTTTCGAGATAGCCACTGCCTTTCGCCACTGCCTTCCGAGATAGCCACATGATAAGTCTGAATGTGGGGTAACACACACGCAGAGCCTTACGCAGATATATATATTGTCACATTGAAAATCGGAGTGCAAAGGCGGGGAAAAAAAAAAAAAAAAAAAAAAAAAAAAAAAAAAAAAAAATCGTCACCTCTTACATACAAGGCCAGCCACGTGGATGACAGGTTGAGCGCTGGCTTCCCCCATCCCCGTGTGTCCAAAAGACCCATTTGCACTCAGCCAAAAGGCACAGAGGTAAAGAAAAGGCAGAGGAAACCAAACCTCGCTGAAAAAGAAAGCCTATTAAACAGACGAAGCAAGTGATACATCCCACAGATAATCCAATTACCATCGCACATTGTTTTTCCTTTGGTTTCTTTTTTTATTTATTTATTTTTATCTTTTTACTCGGTTTCTTTTTTTATCTGTTTCTTTTACACTTCATCTGTCACCCCCTCGGCAGATAGGACAACTACTGTGAGGATGAAGGGGATGTTCACAGGGATACCCAAGGAGAGTTGCGCTAGTACAGCATTCAGCCGGACGGCTAGCGCGAACCATCCCATCGAAACAATCCCGACAGAGGACATGTTGCCCACATGTTAAGAAAACAGCAGGACGTTCGTCTTAGTGCGGTATCATGCATTTGAAGATAGGGAGATAAGTGATAGGGAGAACTGTTTTTCGAGGGCAAACTGTATTACGGATTGTGGGAAGAGGAAGGGGAGGGGGCTGGAGGGTAGCAGGTTATGGGGAGGACTGGGAAAAATAATAGTACAATTAGAAGGGGGAGGAGAGGTGAGTGGGAGTAACCAACTGAAGGTGTTGTGGTGCAGCACAATGGGGGGAGGGTAAATTGCTTGATCTGCTATCGGGCAGTAAGTATGTCACCGTGCGGAAAACTTGGAGACAATATAGGCGGGGATCTTCTAATCTCTCAATCAGGCAGTAGATCCATGAAATATCACAAGCACGCCCTTCCTAGTGAATTGTCATCCTTTGCTCGTTTTCAATTTTCATGCGCCCACCTTGCTGCCAACAGAGCATCTCGACTCTAGCTACGAGCGCAAGGGTGACCGTCCGAGATTCATGCTACTTATTAATAAACGTCCTACAACACGTACTGGGGTTTATTTTGGGGATTGAGAGTGCATTTGATGAATACAGGCGGATGGACAGGGACTGAATAGGGGGGATGCGTTGGGTGGAGGTAGGATGAGGGTGTGAGGGGTAGCGGGGTAGGGGAGGAGAGAGATTGGGCAAGAGATGGAGCAAGAGAGAAAGAGAGAGGGGGGGGGAGAGAGGGGGAGAGAGAGAGAGAAAGAGAACGAGAGAGAGAGGGGGCGGGAGAGAGAGAGAGAGAGCAAGCGGCGGAGGCGGAGGAGTAGGTAGGGTGGAAGGTGTGGAGAAAGGAAGGGTTGGGGGTTGACTGAGTGGGAAGTATCCGAGTTGGGAGAGGGGGGGTGAACTAGTTACGGCCAGTCGTCAAGTGTCCAATATTAGGGGCAGCATTCCCAACGAACAGGTTGTGTTTCATTTCAGATCGTGCAGGCATTGGTGGTACGAACGTCATTGACCATTTAGGCATCGAATAAGTAGACATTATTTGATCAAATCCATGACTGGAGGTTGATTAACTAATTATGGACTGGATCAGGGATCGTTTGCTTAGGCATCTATCATGTAGTGGTAAAGCAATTTTCCGTAATCGAGGGGGCATAGTGTGATCGGGTGTCAACTGATTGAGCACAATCGTCAGCTGGTTAGGAACACGTTTGGCATGCATCACGATCATGGTGTTTACCGATTGATGTGATGGCTAGGTATGTATGTATGGTGGTAACACGTGTCACCCTCTCTCGTGACGACCTGTCTAATGTCCCATATACAGAATGAATTTTGGAGTATCTAAGGAAAACAAAAAAGTGAGGGACTCCTGCCAGCATTGATTACCCTGAAATCCAGAGGATTGACTAAGCAGGATATTTGGAAAAAGGGAAAGAACCTCTTCACCCTGAAACAGGCGCCAGATACTCACTGCTACAAACTAGTTCCTCCCTGCCCCTACCAACTCAGAACCCTCTCATTATCCAGACCGTACCTGCAATGACTTTGGTTGTACATATAGCCATATTAACACCATTGAATTCATCCAAGCTGGAAATCGGGTCCAGCGTCCCATTGCGTCCCATTACCTGCCCTTATTCACCTGTGAACCAGTGGGCTTCAACTGTAGCATATGCAGGTGGCGGGAAGAGATCGGGAAAATCAGTGGGGAGTCGCAGCGGGATGGCGGGATCAATCATGGTCCAATCATGAAACCGAAGACAGTAATCCCTTTCAAGATTTCCTTGATCCCCTCCCCCCTCCTCCCTCCCTCCCCCCCATTCCATTTCACTTCCACAATCTAGCCCCCTTGTTCTCCCCCTAGCCAGTAGATTCCAAAAAGTTTAAATTGCTATTTAATTTCTGTTCTTGAATGTAAAAGGTCCACTTTTCCTTTGACTTTTTCCCATTGGATAGTGAGGTCTGCTTGAATCTGTTGCTTGATTGCTTCTACAACTGTTTGCGCTTCGAGGCGGACTCCCTCCATTTCACATGTACATCTTCTCCACCAGATTGCCCATAAAACTGCCCGACAGCCTATTCTAAACATATTTCCTTTGAAGATGCTTGCTTGTTCGGGCTGCCAGGTCTCACACAGGATTGATTTCCAATCCCATGGTCAGAAGATGGTCGTGCCCAATTGCCTCCACACCCGATCCCACCATCTCCACAGCCAAACCGACCCGGGGCATTGCAGAAAAATGTGTTCAATTGTCTCAAGTCTCCGCCTAGCCGCGTATGATGCCACACACAGTTTGCACCAGGGAAGAGCTTTACCTTTCTGTTCCAAGGATGTGTGGTCGATCAGCCAGTCGTTGGTGGGTAGGCAGCGATGCTCCACTTGCCACTGCAGAGAAGCAAACTTGACCGGTGCTGCTATACTAAGTCTGAACCACTTGACAGGCTGGAGCGAATTTTTTCCCAAATTAAGGTGCCTTATCCAACGCTCTATCACCAAAACTTAGTCCTTGAAGTTCACCTTTGGGTGTAGCAGTCTGTAGGCCCTTTTTACAGTCATCGAGTGGATTTGCTGCTTACTAGTTCTGCCCCTGCCCATCTGTGTGGTCCAGACCCAGACAACCGGATCAAACGTCAATTGTGTAATTGACCTCTCCGGTCTATATGCCCACCAATAGTCCTTCTCCTTAATCACTCTGATCCGGAACACCTCCTATTTTTTAAGCCATTTTATTTCCTCCGGGGAGGTCCTGATCAACCTATTGTTTCTTCTGATTTGGAACATGTTCACCATCACCTCTCTGTCTGGGCGTACGGATACCACCACATTTCCAACCCGATCCTCACACCCTTGTATCCCTACCCAATCACTCTCTTTCAGGGTTTGGCCTTACCTTAAGATCCTAACCCAATCCAGTGGTATCGAGAAGATGATTTTTTTGAGTGTGTTCCCTATATTATGCCAGTATCGCAACTTCTCCCTTAATGCTCTTTGTAGCGGACCCACCAGGTGCAGTGCTCCGCTAGTGACAGAGATGGAGATGGAGGAAGAAGGGGGGAGCGAGATGGCACAACGCAGCTCCCCACGCAAGACTCCAACGCACGTACTCCAAAATGTGCAAGTGAAGAATGCCACTGAAAACAGACAATGGCTGGGGTATACCCCAGCGGACTGACGGGACTGGACTGGACTGGCTGG
>BFEA01000375.1:942254-955086 GCA_003427395.1 Chara braunii
AACCACCCAACTTTTTTTTTATGCGCAACACCCCCCACAACATCCCCTGCCTATGCGCAACCCCATGGCGTGTGCGCGCTCACGTTTTGACGCGCGCGCGTGCCTTAAAACGCTTTGAGCGCGTTTGAGCGCGGCGCAGGGGTCTTTAAGCGCGCGCTTAAGTGCGCGCGCGCGCTTAAGCGCGCTCATACGGTTTCATAGGATCGGGATACCCGACGAGATGTGTTCTTTAATTGATTTGAAAAAAGTCACTCTTGCCCTTCCCTCATTTGGAGCATATACACAAAAGATAACCACCACCTCTTAGCAAGCAGATACACCCACCTTCCTTCCTCTGAATCAACTGCCCAGTTGAGCGGGTCGATTCACGTGTCCGGGGGGAGCCAGATAGCCACTCCTGTGTTCCCCGGGCGTGGTGCATGAGCACGAAAAGCCTGATAGGGCCAAATCTCCTTGTGGGCTCGGTGGTGTTTTGCTATGTCCATCAGGTGGGTTTCTTGGACGCAAACTGCATCCGGCGAATCTCTACGTTCTACTCCCCTAATTTGCTCCCATATGGCTTGTTTTTTTTAGGGGGAGGCTGAGGCGAGGCCATTTACATTCAAAGAGCGTAGGTCTTAATCGGCCTCCCTTTTTCCTTTTGCCCAACCCTTATCCCTTCCATACAAGATGCTGATAAAATCCATTTCCAGCCCTCTCTTTTAGTTGGACCCTACAAACGAAACCAGTCCATGGCCTCCCAATCCCCGGATCCCGAAGGAGGCCCGTCCCTAAGGATCCTAATATATATATCCTTTACCTCCTCCCCCTGCCATGTGTCACTCAACCTGATTTTTAAGAGCTGCAGATCGAGCAAAGAGCTCCTTCAAACCCATTTGAAGCCCATGTCCTTATTCGGGTCACAGAGGACATACACAGTCTTATCTGCAATGTTTGACATCACTCGTGTAGCAACTGCACCCCCCCGAAGGTTACTTATATAGGTTCGTAGATCTGATCCGAAGACCCCTTTCCCATCGGCGACCAAAGAGAGAGCACCGAAGTCCACCCTTCCAAAGTGATTTCCCCGTGTCTGGCATGGGGGGGCTTTGTAAGGCCCACTTCCCATTTACTTTCCTTCTCTCGGACTGGCAGTACCAAAATCTTGCTTCGAGGATGGGGCGATGGCGTATAACCATTTTCTAATAGGTGGCGTAGTTTTTGCCTCTTGCTGACCAGCTCACTCCCGGGACTCCGGGAGGGTCCGGAGGATCAGGAGAGGGTAATGAGGGGGAGGGAGGGGGAGAGATATATTGGGTGGAGTCCCGATGCTGATCTTCTTCCCCACTCTGTCGGCCCTCCTCGGCGACATCCACCTGTTTTTCATGGTCTTCATGGTCCTCCTTTACTACCGACCTTACCTTCACCTCTTCCCTGGGTTTTTCTCTTTCAACTATCACGTCTGCAACTGACTTTGTGCTCAGTCCATGTTGTTGGTTTGTTTCTTGCCTCAGGATCAGAGCCCTAGATTCCCCTTGCTCTTGACGCAGTTGTTCTGCTTCTTGAGGCCGAAAACGGGCGAGGACAATTGTGAATAAACGGTGACAAACTTCGGTCCAGTTGGCATTTCCAGGTTGGCCGTGTTCTATGGCTCCTTTGATAGTGACACTATTCTCTAAGAGGGGAATTAACTCTCTATATGTGCAATCCCATACGTCGTCTCCCTGTCCCGGGTACCTGGCCTGGAGATTTTGGTATAGCTAGTGTGCTATTCTCGTTAACCTATCCTCCAATGGCACCTGCAATTCCCGCCCTTCCTCCTCCTCCTCCTGTTTCCGTGCTTCCCGCATCTCAACATCCTGGGGGGGGATCCTTCTTCCACGTCCATCGGGGTTGGACCGAAGGTCTCCTCAAAAATATATGTTTGCTCCCTCGTTTTCTGCGGTGACTGCGGCTCTTGTCGGCTTATGTCCTTTTCCTTGATCCCCCCCTCATTGTGCCTAGTCCTGTCCCTCTCTCGTTGATCCCCTTCCTTGGTATGTTGAGTTATGGTCGGGATTGTCTGTGACGCGCGACGTGCAGAAAGAGGCCCAGAAAAACAGCAAGACGGGGTGTGCCAAGGATTTTTGGGAAATTGAGTGTGGGGACACAGATGGAACTGAAATCCCCCGTGAGGGTCCGACGAAGCAAGTCGATTAGTTTCACGCGTCGCGGAATGCGCGCACGGACATGGCGCGAAAACAAAAAGATCCAAATTCAATCCAGAAAGTACTGTCGGGCTTCCCACCGGGCTACAGCCTGTCGTTTAGAACGGAAAGGCTCTGGCACGCTTCGTGTGTCTCGTTTTCGTATCAGATCTCGTCGTCGTTCGCTGGTGAGCTCCGAATCCGACGTGGATGGTCTCAGCCGAGTGGCTCTTTCCTTATGCTCGTCCTCCGTATTCGGTAATGGAAGCCCTTCGCTTCGTAGCGATCGAAACGCTGGCACTCAGTGCACAGAGTGCGGGGCCAATGGGGCGCCACTGCCATCCACGGAATGACGATCAGCTCGTTAAACGGCAACAATATCGAGTAGGGTGGAAAGTGCGTATTGATAATAACAAATTCGGCGTCTACGAACCCAGAACAACGGTTGGCCGGAGGGAAGTAATACTGCTCGCCGATTTGTGCGACGGCTTCTCGTACGTCCCACTCACATACACGTGTCCTTTCCTCACTGTAGGGAAAAGGTCGCGTTGGGATGGGAGATACGGGAGGCTGGCGCCCAATCGAAGGGTGCTTGTCAGCCCACATATCAATCAATCACATATATCCAGAGGMATCATTAAGAGCAAAAAATCATTCATGTGACCCTCAATCTACCYTTCTTGACACACGAGGGAGCAGACACACATCAGCTTGATCATGCAWAGGACTAAGGGACCAACCCGCGACTCAGTGCAACACAAYGTTGGTTTCCGGCGCCTGGTTTCTCAAGGTYGCCTGGTGGTGTGRCTGCTGATGTYGTGCCGCATAAGGCAGATGGCATGCGTAGTGCGTTCRGGACTATAGATCTAAACACTCTTGTATTCTYGAACAAAATCCYGACGRCACTCGTCTAATCAATYCGAAAAGTCACGCATCTCTATACATGCATTCACTGTGGAAGGTGCGAAAATGAGACATTCACAGGAAAAGATGGATCGCATTGCACAGTACACACGCATCCACCGTTCACATGATAAGTAGATGGGGTCCTTGCGTAGGAGGATTACCCAGAAAACTAATGGAAGAGTTCCGGAAGAAGTTCTTTCACACAGAAACAGGATGCCGACTCATTCCCATTTAAGAGAGGGACAATCATTCAGACGCATCATCTTTCGAGAAGAAAGAGAGAGAGAGAGAGAGAGAGAGAGAGAGAGAGAGTTGAGGGAAAGAAAGTCCAAAATAGAAGATGACAAGACCTAGGAAGAGAAAAGTTCGGCGTCACCGCCGTACACTCACGCTAAAGATAACAATCCGCAACAAGGGCGCATTCGCCGTTAATTCCAATATGGCCCCAGGCCTATCACCTCAACATCGATCCTCATACCCGCACCGACGATCCTGGCCGTCGCGTGCTAACTCCCACCACTGCGATCGTCACCCCGCTGTCGTAAACTCGACATGGTTCACCCAGATCCCACAGTCTGTCGTGGCGATCCAGCGCGCAACCGGCCAGTCTATCGTCAGCCCGACAGGACTTTCCGAATCGCTTCAAACACTCTGCCTAGCCACTGCTTCCAGGAAGTTGGCTTGAGAGTAGAGAATGTTAGAGAGCTTGACGGGCACGCTTGCGGGTTTTATAGTTGCGACAGAGGAGATAGAAGGGGGAGAGAACGACGGGAAGGCGGGGGTGTAGGAGGAGAAGGAGGAGAAGNCGGGCACGCTTGCGGGTTTTATAGTTGCGACAGAGGAGATAGAAGGGGGAGAGAACGACGGGAAGGCGGGGGTGTAGGAGGAGAAGGAGGAGAAGACTTTGAGAAGAACGCTCCGAGAACGCCATGTTGATCCCTCGGAAATCAAGGTTCAACCAATCAGATTCATCGCGCGAGAGGAAGGTCCTATTGATCCACGCACCTGATTGGCGAGCGGGAGTTATCGGGGGATCGACTGCGAGTCGTACGCCAGACTCAAAGGGTGAGAAGAGAAAAGGCGCAAGAGGTGGCACAAGACGGGTCCAAGATTCAGATGATCAAGAAAGGGAAATGGGCGTGCAAAACAGCAAGACGGGCGAGGGGGAATACGGGGAGAGAGAAAGAGGAGGGAGAAGGGAAGGGAGCGTGGGAGGGAGCGATGCGGGGGACAGAGAGGAGAAAGCCTCTGTATGCGTGGCGCCGTCAAAAAAAAAAGAAAGAAAAAGGCACCGAAACAGTTACAGTTTGCTTCTATCCTAATTCAAAATTGAAATCACCATATCCGCGCGCGAAAAGGGGACGCGGAAAAAATCCTACGCCTATTCGTATTCACGCGAAATTCCGAGAATTTTCCCCGACGCGCCCAAGAACATTCACACACCCAAAAAGGACACGTCGAAGTTCCGCTTATCCCGGAATTCCCAACTACCGAGCCCGATTCCCAGTGCGCTCGCTAAGGCGCACGTAAATTCCCATGTATTTCCCGACTTTGCAAGAAGAAAAACAGAACTCAGCAGTTGAAAAAACTCTCAAAAAGGAAAATGCGGCACCTGAAAGCAAGAACTCAAAACGGGGTTTTCCTGGGGTTGGTATGATACAAGCAAAAGAAAGGGTACGAAAGATGGCACGGGGTCGGAAAGTGGTTCGTCACATATGTGGCGCGCAGGGGGTTCCAAAATTATGTGATCTCCTGATTGCATAGAATGGCGAAAGAAAGAGGGGAGAACATAGTGATGCATGAGGAAACAAGCGTATCAACAGGGCAAAAGAAGTACAAGGAACGATAACTAGGTCGCGGATGAGATGGTGACAACATCCGTGGCAAGATCCCTGTAGCCCCGCCATTTGCAGCCCTCTGCCTCGTGGAGATCGTCCAGGTGACGCCATCATGGTCCACCTGATCTCCGTGTGCTCTGCAC
The DNA here is from genome assembly GCA_003427395.1 of Chara braunii. Taxonomy (NCBI): domain Eukaryota; kingdom Viridiplantae; phylum Streptophyta; class Charophyceae; order Charales; family Characeae; genus Chara; species Chara braunii. The sequence goes on from BFEA01000375.1 coordinate 947,307, forward strand.
CCTTGCTCGTTGCCGTCTGGGGGGGGGGTCAAGCGAATGGGATCAACCGCCTACCTGGAATAGGCCTGTAGAGGTGGTACATGCCGGGGATCTCGCGGGGATGGCGGGGGGCGAGTGGGGGTAGGAAGTGATTCATCCCTTCCATCGTCACCGGGAGCTCCTCATATCGGATGATCCGGTGGAAGCGGGGGAAATGATCGCCACTGCGGGGGAGGGAAGCGTGGTAATCGCGAAAGAAAGAGGAGAGGGTGTGGAAAAGCGCCGCTCGAAAGATCTTGAAGTGGCGACAGGCGGGGATTGTCCCCGTGGCAACGCAGTAGACTTTTACGACGTTGGATCACTCCCATGCAGCGCTGAACATCAGGAGATGCCAGCAGAATGTGGGAGCAGCGGACTGAAGGGAGGCGTGAGGATGAACGGTGGCGAGTAGACGGGTAGAATGGAAGTCGCAGAAGAGATGGGGATGGAAAGGATGGGGAGGGAAGGTGACGGGGTTACGGATCTGCTCGAGGGTGAGAAAATCAAGGGGTCGGCGGGGCAGCGTTCGAGGTCGAAGGCCTATCGCCCGCATTGGTACGTGGGCGAACTGGGGGACGGGTGGGGCTGGAGGAGGGGGGGGATCAGCGCCGTCTCCGTCGCGCGGTACTTGAGGTGGCGGCTGCAAGGTCGCCCTCTTCTTCTTTGTCGTCGTCGTCGTTGATCACCACTTCTTCTGCCCTCGGGTAGAAGGCGTAAGGGATGATCTCGTACGGCTTCAGATACTCCTGCCGCGATGGTAGCGTATCCTCGTTCCTAGGTTCCTCCAAGCACGAAGTCCACTGAAGGTACGGATCCAATGATCGCTCGAAAATGTACGGAGCAGGACTGTTGTCACTCTGAAAGTAGATGTCGGGCGAGAGATCTTCTGCCAATTGCACGATCGGTGCGATGAGCTCCTGCGCAATCAACTGATGGCGACCCGGTTGTACCGATCCAAAGAGGAATCCAATAAGATCTCCTTCCGCGTTAGTCCTCCAACCCGGTATGATCAACAGCTCCGGATTCTCGATCCACATGGGATGCTTGCTAGTGCCCGTCCACGTCACCTGTACTCTGGCCAAGCAAAAGGACAGCTCCTCAAAATTTCGTGCCACAATCGCCAAAGTCCAGGAATGATAAGAGGGACTGAAAGGGGCTCGAACGAGAAGGAAAGAGAAGGGTGAAGATCGGATTGCCAGAAGGTGAGGAAGAGAGAGGGGAGACCAAAGGTAGAGAGAGGAGCGAGACGAACAACGTGGTTCATTGGGGATGGGGGAAGGGGACGATGGTCGGGATCGCAACTGGCCGCTCGCGCGGTGATCGGCGAATATCGTCAAGGTCCGATGCGACGATCGGGATGATGTTATACCCCTCCCGGGCGAGGACGTGCTGCCATATATTGGACACTTGCTCCGTCCACTCGCGCAGCGAGGCCAAGATCGTGGTATGCCGCAGCGGATTGACCGAGCTGATGTKGCCGGTGAATCCCGCCACTGTGGTGACGTGGCTCGTTCTGGGACCCGCTCGCCGATGAACTGCGGTAACCTCCGCGAACACTATTGTGCAAGGACTTCCTTCGATTCGAAACGTGGCGGCGACACAAATACCTTCATCGCAGAAGAATCGCATTAAATGCCGAAGATCCGTATTGAGCCGAGGGTGACAAACTTGCCGAATCTCTGAGATGTGGCCACGTGGCTGCAACAGCTGAATGTCCAGAACCCGCTCCGTGATAAAACTCATGGCGAGGTCGGAGAGGAGAACGAAGGACAAGAGGGAGAAAGACGGGAGAAAGTTAGATCGTCGTCGTTCTCCTCGCTTTCCGAGGAAGAAGAGGGAGGACGATGGGAAGGAGGAAGAAGACGGAGGTAGGAGGTATGCCAGACGATGGGGACAGAGCTATGGCTGGCACTAGCCTCAAGCGCGACGGGCACCGTGTTAGCGCCGTTGGGTCCGAGTTCGACAACGCGAAAACAGCCAGAGTACTTGGGAGCGAGTTTCCGGTCGTGTGCACATTTACGTACCTGCACTAGGTCTCCTAATTTATATTGGTACAGGGGCCCAGCGTTTCCATTCCGGGCCTCGTAGCTACGGACCTCTCTACCGTGGGCCAGCTCGGTCATCCTTTGTCTTTTTCGGGCTAGCTTCGGAACGGTCCGTTCCATCAAATCAGCGTACCTTTTGGCCTTGGCCTTGAGGGCCGCACGCGTGTCTCTACCCCCTGCTTCGGCAATTTCCGAGTTGCCCCGGTAATCGACACAGGGGAGGCTATTAGTTCGAAGCAGAAAGGGGGTAAGCCCCGTAGACTCGTGAGGGGTGGCCCGGTGGATCCCGACGATCTGATACACGATTTCGGGCCAAGGACGCGTGTCGTGTGCCGCTAAGTTCCTGCGAAGGGCGGTTTTAATCATACGGTTGGCATTCTCGGCCAACCCGTCTGACTGGGACACGTGGGGTGCCGTATGTCAGAGCGTGACGCCCCTTCGCGCAAGTAGTTCTTCTACCTCACCTTTAAATTCAGATCCATTGTCGGTTAGAATTTCTTCCGTATCTAGATGGGTATAGAGAAACGGTTCGATGTACGTGGCTATTTCTGCAGCTTTTCAGGTCTTACAGGGATAAACCTCGATGTACTTGGAAAAGTGGTCAATTAATACTAATAAAATAGAATATTCACAGCGGTTTGGGCCAGGTGGCACGTCAATATCTGTCGTGTCCATACTGACTCATTGAAAAGGACGCTCTACTTCCGTTGGTACGATTGTGTTTGGTCCCCGTATAGGGGCGCGATCAGCGACACAGACCAGAGAGTTAGCGACAATGTATTTGACATCACCTCGTATATTTGACCAGAACCATCGATTCTGGTCTACAGTTGCCTCGGACACGGGAATGCGGACGGACGGACACGACTGCACCGGACTCAGTAGGTTCCAAAGGGTGAGGAGATAATTCCGTGGAACGAACGCGAATGGGACCTCGGACCTCGGTACGGCCAAGTGGAGATCTTATCGAAGCAGTAAGTGACACGAGGACTAGTTGTTCTGTTCTGATCTCCCTGCATCCCCTCCTCCTCTGCCATCATGACTACCCCASTCGCTTCCGCAACCCCTTCTTCTCCTACYGACTCTRCCCCTCTCACTTCCTCGGCCTTCTTCGCCACCCTTCCTGATAAATTCTGCTATTTTTGCACGTGTATTGCGCGAGTCTATGGGGTCGACTGTCCTCCCTTCGAGACCGGATTTGTCGATTGGGTGGAATGTGCCACGTGTGTCAATCGTGCGCACGGAGCCTGCGTTCGATATCGAACGAGTAGCAAGGAATGGAGGTGCCCCTTGTGTAGAACGAACAAGCTCCCCACGGAGGTTCGATTCGAGGCCGCCCGTACGGACGGTCCTGAATACGACGAGAAATAACGACGGGCGGAAGTCTGGACGGAGAAAATTTTATTGGCAAAATTAGTGGGATAATCATTGGGCCATCTCACCAAACACGACAGACATAGGGCGACCGAGAGATCTCGGGACTATCGATGGATCAACGGTCATTTGGAAAAGCGTAAAACTGACGGATCGGGTTCGTGGCTGACAGTTCCCCATCCCTTCCAGAGATACGATTGGATCCGATCTGCTCACGAGGAACAGGCCGCTCATTTCGCATTCCCGTGTCTCTCGTGCTTCCGATGACGAGAGTCAAAGTCCATGCTCTGCAGTACCGTTGCCCATCGCCCGATCATGCCCGAATAATCCTTCGACTTCTTTAGAGCCAACAGGGGCTCATGATAAGTCACCAGGGTGAATTTTCGCCCGTACAGGTAAGCACGGAAGTGACTGATTACCCGGAGAGCCGCATAGCATTCTCCCGTCGGAGCGGCGTAGTTGCGCTTGCAGGCGGGTACTGATTTGGACGCATACTCTACCACATTCTCGAGTCCGATTGGTCCCACTTGGGCAAGGATCGCCGAAATCGCCTCTGGCTGCAAGTCAGTGATGAGAACAAAAGGTTTTTTTGGATCCGGTCTTATAAGGACCGGAGCAGAAATGAGAGCAGCCTTGAGTTTGAAAAACGCTTGATTGCACTTTGCCGTCCAGATCAACGGCTGATCCTTGCGCAGGAGATTTGTGAGGGGTCCCGCAATCGCCGCGAAGCCCTTGATAAATCTTCGGTAATACGAGGCTAGGCCCAGAAAGGCGCGAACTTGCATGATAGTGGTAGGCACTGGCGCGTCCCTGACAGTTGCCACCTTCTGCGGCTCCTGTTGGAGTCCCTTGTCTGTCACCACGTGCCCCAGGAAAGAAATGGTGGTGAGGAAAAACTGACACTTCTCAAGCGTCATATTGAAACCTGCATCTCGTAACGCATGCAGTGCCCACTCGATGTGTTGCACGTGTCCCTCGTAGGAACTTGAATACACCAAGATGTCATCCATGTACACAATCACGCAGTAGTTGATGATGCTTTGCGCCAAACGAGTCTTCCGTACAAAGTTCTGAAAAGCCATGTTCATGGCCCGCTAGAAAGTCGCAGGGGCGTTGCAGATACCCATCAAACATCGAATCCACTGCCATGTACCCTCGAAAAGCACAAACGCCGTTTTTGGACGATCTTTTCTCGAACAAGAAGATGATGGAACCCATGGCGAACATCAAACTTGCTGAAAAATCGAGCACTACCAATCTATGAATCCCCCGCGGCCGCGGTCACCACGGGCATGACCACGGACTGCGGCCGTGACCGCGGTCCGCGGTCATGAAAAAAAAAAAAAAAAAAAAAAAATCAGAAACATCTGAAAAACATATATATGTTATGCCAATCAATAAACTGAACAACTTTTGCCTTGGGGTTATATCCAAACTCGTTACCAAATTTGAGATAAAAAATAAACACAATCCTTTATTTTTCTTACTAAAAGAATAAAGTGAAGAACTTTTGCCTGAGGGATTTCTGTTTTTTATTTTTTTTTAAATCCGAAACGAAGTTAAAAAATAAAGCTAAAAATATGAGGTTGTAGAGCGCAAAAAAACCTACAACCGCATATTTTTAGTTTTTTTTTTGGCTCATTATCCTACGAATTAAAAATTTTAGGGTTTTCCGACCGCACTCGGCCGCGGGTGGTCGGCCCCTGCGGTCGAGGTCATGACCGCATGTGGTAAAATGACCCGCGGTCATGACCGCAGGTGATACATAGCTTTCAATCGCATCCAACAACTCATCAATCCAGGGGAGGGGGTACACATCTTTGATCGTGATATCATTCAACTTTCGGTAATCAATGCAAATGCGAATCCCTCCGGCCTTTTTAGGTACGATTTCTACAGGGAAAGACCATGGTCCTATAGCGGGTTTGATCCATCCATTAGCTTCGAACTCCTTAATCCGCTGAAAAGCGGGCGCTCGTTAAGATGGCGAATATCGGTAAGGAACACAGCTAATGGGTGGGTGGTCTCCCGTGAGGATAGCATGCTCGATCACATTTGTCAGGCCGATGTCATTATCGTGTATGCTCAATACATCTGCGTAACCATTAAACACACGGATTAACGACTTTCGTAGTTCCGCGGGAACGTGACTCGGGAGGGTGATCGTTGATTCCCTGGACATCTTAAGGGGGATATCGATCAACCGGCCGCTCCTGCCGCTCATTGACACTAGAGAAAACGGAACTACTTGTGCGCACAGAGAAGACAGTTGCTATCATCTGGAACTCAGCGGGGCTGATCATCTCCGTTTCTTTTGTTTCAGTGTCGGTTTCTGAACCAACCGAAGTCGGTTCCACAGTTAGCCCTGTTAGATCTGTCATTTCTTGGATCAGATTAGGTACGTCATTTACCGGTGCTTCCGCCTCTTGTTTAATCAAGGAGATGGTGACTCCTGTCGTTAGTAATGGTCTAGGCGGAAAAACAGAGACATTCAAATACTGTTCCGTTTGTTGATAACGCGTTCGTAAGGAAAAAGCTCTCTCGTACAATGTGCAAGGTGGTTCCAAATCATTAGCCTGGTCGAAAACTTGCAATATGGGTTCCCCGAGGAGGACTGAAGGACTGATCTGGGTTGTTAGAGGCGTGAATGCACTGTCTTCAGAATCCTCGTGGAAACTTCGAGCGGTGTCGGGGCACACTCGAAATTCTTCAGGGGTTTCGTGTTCGAAAAGTTCAACCAGATATTTCCATTCCTCTTCACTGGGTATCTCTTCTTCGTATTCTTGTTCCCTGATTTCATCCCCGAAGCGCGAGGGAGAGCATTCGTTTGGATCAATGTACCGGATCATCCCTATTTGGGCCGGGTTGAGGACCCGTTTCATCGTTCGGGTGAAAACTCGCAAAGGAACAGTTTGAGGTTTTCCTCAGTTTGTGTGAGCACCAGTTGCTTCAAATCGAAATGCAGACGTGCGCCCACCACCATCGCCCAAGGTAATCCCAACAACACAGAATGGGAATGTACATCTATTACGAGCACGTTAACAAGGACGTGTACTCGTCCAACTTTTACGGCCACATTCTCGATAATGCCTACGATATTCATTGCTTCCTCGTCGGCAGAGACATAATTATCTTTGCCAGATTGAGGAAGAATGAATCCCAATCGTCCCGTCTTTTTGACAGTATTCAATGATATGACCACGGCAGAAGACCCTGTGTCAATAAGGGCATTAAACGGTTTGCCCCACACTTCACAGTCACATTCCGCACTTTTCCATAGTACCGGCCGAACTCGTACGAAGTGATCTTTTTCTACTAAAGAGATCGCTGCTATACGTGCGGCTGCAGGTTCCGGCTGTTTCGTGTTAGGCTCAGGGGGTACGACTTCCTTGCTTTCTTCTTTCTTCTTCAACATCCGTTGTATGCGTTGATAGGTGAAACGCTTTTGATTTTCTGGCAGTGTTGTAAAAGTTTATCGTTCGCCGCTTCAGATATGGTGAGCAGATGCCCTACTGGGATAGGGACGCGAATATCTAATTGCTTGAGCGTTTTCGGTACATCAATATCCCCTGTCCGAAACTGTGGTCCAGGATTGGACTCGTGATCGACCCATTCGAGATCATCTTGGGCCGATCGGATCGCTCCGATCATTTCGGCAAGATGGAGATACTCGAGGGGATCGACCACGTTAGCAGCGTCAAAGGAAGAGGCTCCTGCGGTCGACGCTATTATCGCCGAAGAGGAAGGCTGTTCTGGAGCATACGCTACGAGCTCTCCCCTCTGGTCCGTGTCTATCAGAGCGGCCACTCGTCCTTGATTAAGGGCGATTGGGGCCGCAACAGGGGGAGGCTGATTACGTTTCAGTTGCGGACAGTCTCGGGTGAAATGCCCGGGCTGCTTGCAGTTAAAGCATTCGATCTTCCCTGCTGGATTAGCTAGATGAGGGAACTGAGGCATGAACCCTGGAGCAGGTGGGGTAGGTAAGAGTGGAAACGATGCAGGGGCAGGCCGAGCAGGAGTTGGGTTAGGCTTAATGAGCCTGCTCATTATCTGTTCCATTCGCTCCATATGAGCGGCCTGCATTTGGATCAGGTTGTTCACCCATTCAGACTTCTTGGTTGTAGCCGTATGGATCATCTGGGCAAGGTGTAGATTAGTTACGGTCGGCGAGAGGGGTTCAGATGAAGTTCTGCTTCTAACGGCTGCGATCAATTGATTCACCGGGGGAGATGGAGAAGAAACAGTGGGATATCGGAGACAATCCCGCCGGGAAGATCATGGTCGGGGCAGGGATAAAATCGTTCGACTGCTTGTAGCCATGATCACCTTTTGGCCGTTACATC
>BFEA01000375.1:968328-982014 GCA_003427395.1 Chara braunii
GGAACTGAGCACCAGCGTAGTCTCATTGTTGTACAAGAAGGGAGATAAAGAAGACCTGAAAAACTACAGACCTATCTCCCTACTAACCACGCCATCCAAAATCATAGCCAAGGCGCTTGCAAACAGAATCACAAAACTAACTAACAGCTGCTTCCACATCGATCAAGCAGGTTTCATCCCAGGTCGTTACATATTGGACAACGTGATGACTCTGAATGAAGCAGCAAAAAAGATCATGGTGAAACGAATGAAGGCAACAATCATATTCTTCGACTTCGAGAAAGCCTACGACCAAGTTAACTGGGATTTTCTCCACGCATGCATGGAAAAAATGAGGGTAGGCCCGAACTTCAGAACTTGGGTGAGAATCCTGTACGCAGATGCAACAGAAAGAGTCCAGGTCAACAGAATCCTATCAGAAACCTACCCAATCTCACGGTCAGTCAAACAAGGCGATCCACTGGCTCCCCCCATTTTTCTCTTCATAATGGAAGCCATAGCCTCATTTCTCCGCAAAGACCCGTCAATTCACCGCCTCACAAAACGGAACTTCAACCCGTTACACGACTTCGCCCTACCCACTGCACTCATGTTCGCTGACGACCTTACGGTACTCATTAGAGCAAACAACAGCTCCTTCCAATCACTGGTAAGGGCAATGGAAGCATTTAGACTGACATCAGAAATGAGGGTCAATTGGAATAAAACCGAAGGATGGTGGTTAGCAGACGGCACCCCTCGCCAACCTCCGGACACAACCACACCCATGACTTGGACCACGGGAGAGCAAGCACTACGTTTCCTGGGCATCATAATCAACAAGGAAGAAATTTGGCCGGGAATGGGCCAGAATCTGATAGCAAGAGCGATCACCCGCCTGGCCCTGTGCAAAAACGCACAGGCCTCACTAATCGGACAGGCACTACATATCAACACAACCATCTTCTCTACACTGTGGTACTTGGCATCAATCTGGTCCCCCCTCGACGACGACCTCAAGGTGCTCAAGAACAGGGTGAGGTGCTATCAGTGGACAGGTGACCCTATTAGGACCACCTGCATCAACAGGGTCGCATGGAGCCACATCACTAGGAAGCCACAGGAAGGGGGCCTCGGGATAATCGACCCAAAACAGGAATCCATAGCACTACAGATGAAATGGACAATCAAGATTCTCACTAGACAGTTCCTCCCGTGGACCCAAATAGCGCTAGACAACATTAGAAACTTAGCTCCCATCAACTTCCCCCCAAACATGAACGGCCTATTTTGGATTATGGCAAAGGACTCGACAATCAAGTCCGGCAGAACACGCAAAAGAAACCCCACTCAGCACATTCCTGCACAGCCCAACACAAACACAACGCAGACAGTCAGCAAATATTGGAGCCCCACCATCAAAGCATGGCGCAAAATGATGCCGAGCAAACACGAGGCACCTGGTAACAAAGAAGAAGTCCTGAGACAACCGCTATTCTGCAACCCCTGGATCAACGAATCCAGTGGATCAACCTGGACCCTACGCTCTCGGGACCGAAGATGGTTATCGTGGGTAGAAAAAGGAGTGTGGCAGTTCAAGCACATCTGGGTAGAAGACCAAGGACGGTGGGCGACGGATCAGGAACTACGCACCACACTAAAAGGCTGCCACACCCTCTCCGATAACTTAACAATGATCCAAAATAGCATTCCAACACAGTGGATCCCCCTCCTTAGAGAGGAATTCTCGTGGAAGTCCGGGGACTGGGGCATACCAGTCTCCCAAACCCAGCCTACCAGAGCATACAGATTCGTCGCTAGAACAAACCCACCCGCCTACCTATCCAAGTTCTACTCCTACCCGGTAGTAAAACACAGCACAAATGAAATGGAAGTCCAGAACAACGACCCCCAAAGCGAGATGCTGGAGACTTTCCGACTGAGAAAAGTGAGGGTATCAAAGTCCAAGCCCTGGAAAATCTTTCGACTGGATCTCAGCATCTCAGAGCTAGAATTCGACCCGAAAGAATGGATATGGAAACAAAGAAACTCAGGAAAGACGAGAACAATAGCAGAATACGATGTCAAATTCGGCTATGATCTAGGCCTACAGACCTCAGACCCAGACCCCAGACTCAAAAGCAAATGGAGGGACATACTGAGTCTGGACCCCTCGACAGAGCCCTTCAATTTCGCTTGGATCACAAGTTAGGGTAGCTTAGCTGGAGGCACAGCGCTACCGGGAGCGCTGCGCCCCGGCAGCATCAATCATCAATCAAGGTTGCCGCCACCGAGAGGAGCCGCATGCGCTGGAAAACTACACGCAGCAAGGAAAATAGCGCACGCGCGCTCGACGATTGCGTGCGATTGGGCTCGCGCCCTGAGCTGAAAATTGGATCACCGGTGGTCTATGTCGAGGAGCTGAGGTGGTCCAAATTTCAGATCAAATGGTCTAGTGGATCATGAGATATCGAACATTTTGGGCGTGCCATGAAATTTGAGTGTGTCGGTGGATGAGGACGACGGGGGCAGGGGACTGCGCCTAGCACACGCGCCGTGAGCCTAGGTCCTGGTCTTCGCCACATCACTGGTTGACGTGTCCAGGGGACCGCCCCGTTTTACGGGGTTCACGCAAGATTCTCGCGCCGCCACGTAGCAAGGTGAAGTGGCAACAAGGCGCTTGAGGGAGATCGCAGTGGAGATAGCCCAAGGTGACATGAAAGTGTGTAATTCATAGTCCGAAGTACGCCAAGCTTGCAGATAAGAGGTATCACAGCATGGAGCGCGGTCCGTCATCAAGCTCGAGTTCGTCAACATTTTTATCAGCAAGTCGTCATCAAGATTACTAGTCATCATCACTTGCGGCGAGGCGATCGTCATCAACATAACGGATAACTAGTTGGCATCCCCATCATCAATACATCTCTATGGGTGTTTAGTCATTACTATAGTGATTTTCACCATCTGTAGTATCACGATCATCAGCATTATTATCCTCATAGCTATCATCTGTTGTATCACGATCATCAACACTATCATCCTCACAGCTATCATCTGTAGGCGAAGTTGATCGCCACCACTATCTTTAGGCTACTATTTCACTTAAATAGTCATCTATAACATTTCCATCATCATCACTACTATCATCAATATTAATATCATCTGAAAACCTTTAGTCTCAGGGTACCATTTTCGGCTACCCAATTATCCAATAGTCATTAATATTTACATCCTGATTAGCTATATCTTGATTACCTACATCTAGATTACTTATATCTGGATTACGTATATCCCGATTACCTACTTCTTGATTACTTTCTTCTTGATTACTTACTTCTTGATTACTACTATTTGTAGTAGTAATTTCAGACATAACGTTTTCATGTTGGGATTGTTTAGTCATTTCACCACTAGGTTTTGCCCTGCCTGTTCCCCTTGATTGGGGTAAGGTGAAGTTTCTTTATTTCGTTTTTTCATGAGTTTTTTTTCCTAATTGGGGATTTTGATCATTGAATTTTGCAGACACTTTAGTGGGGATAGGACTTCGAAGGTTATGGCTGGAACTTTGGTAGGCAGGGGTTTTTTGAGACTCTTGGGTACAGACATACGGTAGTTACCCATAGCAGGTCTGAGATCCGTCTGGCCTACGTTAGGGGACAAGCCAGGGGAAGGATGGTAGGACTGTCAGCCTGGGCTCCGCCTGGCCTTGGGTAAGCTAGGGGAAGGAGAGATAGGGCTGGCCAGTTGTGGGTATAGACTACTAGTTAGCTGTCCACGAAAAATTAACCCAGGGGTCTGTTATAGGGGAGCCTTATTCTACAGGGGTGTTGCATGGTGGGAGGCAGTAACCCTATTGGGAGTAGGGCAGATTGGGGATTGTCTGAGGGTGGGGCCGGGGTTGGAGAGTAGGTCGCCTTCAACCCCAGCGGGGGCAGACAGGGACAAGGGGTGGGCAAAGGCAGCCTCTAGGAGGGGATTGGTTGCCTTCGCGGATGAGGTGGAGGGAGGGGAGGGGATCTGTTCTATGTTGGGGCCGAGGGAATTTCCTCGGTGGAGGCAGCATGAGACAGGGTACAGTGGGTATGGATTGGTTTGAGCTGTGACCAATGGAAGCGTATCCTTTTCATGATCTAATAAACTCAATGTGTCAAAAAAGATATGATAATTTTGATACAGTTCAATACTTCAAAACCAGCCATCCGCTGCTTTACAATCTTGGCAGCACCTGGTCTTCTTCTTTAATTAGGATATAGGAATTCAGGGATTGTCGAACCTAGACTGATAACTGCTGAAGTTGCTTTGTTCTGTGCTCCTGGATTGCCGATGCCAGAACAACGCTGGCCGGAGCTGGGGCATAGCCCTGTAACCTGCAATTGGCAGGGGTGGGAGGCCTTGTAGAGAGATCTGGGGTTTGCTRAGGGAGGAAAGCAAGCCAATGGTGAACCAGGGGGGCCTACCTTGACAACTTATGGGGTGGGGTTAGTCTGGGTAGTGAGAAGAGATCAGCTATGGCAGTGGGGGGATACGTTTGTCTTGTTCCTTTTTTATTTTTATTTTTTATTTTTTTTTTAAACCGCCAAGTTTGCTAGGCGTGATGGTATGACCCATCACCCCTAGCAACTTAGTTTGTGGCTCCAATCTATTGGTGGGGAGCAGCACCTGCTGGAAAGCGGGTCCAGCGTCCCTCATACAATGAGAATAATGTCTTGCTGAAGAACATAATCATGTGGCAATTGAGCTGAGACCTGCCTCTTCAGTCCGTTGAGGACCGCCAGATATAACCATATATTTCTAGCCTGTCTATGCTCAGAGAATAATTACAATAACCATCATTGTTGATTCCTGACTTAGGCTGCATGACCAAACCATTGGTTGTCTACTATTGCCATAGTTGAAGGCGGGAATAAATCTGAGAAGTCTTCTGGGGACCTCAAATGATTGCCTTGTTGAATTATCATCCATTCATGAAAAATGAGTTGAAAATCCCTCTTGAAGGGGGCAATAGTGCCCTCTCCCCCTGACCATGACACATGACCCAAACCCCCTCCATTATCCCCCCCCAGCCAGTCTTTCGAGAATTGTAGAATTGTATTGTGAATATCCTTCTTTTGTTGGAATGTTAGAAGCTTTGATTGGGTGTTACACCATTGGGCTCGAATCTCAGTTTGAATAAACTGTTTAACTGTTTCATAAGTTTCCCCACCCTCTATCCTTACTCCGTCCAAAGCATGTGCACAACGTTTGTACCAGAGTGTCCATATTATAGCTTTGCGAGAGAGGGAGAAAAAATTATGTACAAAATCCGAGGATGAGGGGGGGTCCCATGCTCCTAATAGGATAGCCCTCCAGTCCCAAGGTCAATCCAAGTCTGTCAATTGCCTTCAAATACAGTCCCATCGGCGCCACAAGAGTACCGATCCAGGACACTGTAAGAAAAAATGTTCAATTGTTTCTCTTATCTTGCGGTTAGGAAATGTCATGTGACAGGACTGGCACCATGGAAGTGCTAGTCCTCGTTGTTCGAGAGATGAGTGATCTATCAACCAATCATTAGTCCGGAGGCAGCGATGTATAATTTGCCATTGTAGTGATGCAAATTTAGCTGGACGCTCCTTAATCTTTTGGAACCAGCAAACTGGACGGAAAGTCTGAACGTCTAGATTTATGTGCCTAACCCAACGATCTTTGACAATCGTCTTAACATCCACCCGTGGTCGTAACATACGATATGTAGCTTTGACCGTGAGGGAGATAAGTGATCTTGGTCTACCAGTTTTGGTGGTTTGCCATTTCCATTCCTCTGGGTCGAGTGCAAGTTCTGGTATGGGGCATCTAGGATTATAGGCCCTCCAATGCTGCATGGATGAGTCCCTTAGAACCCGAATCCGATAGAGTGCCGTGATGGGGAAGAATTCTAAACTATCTGATTGGGAACGTGAGAGGGAGTGACTTGTTCCTGAGTTGCAATATCCTGGTAAGGGAGGGCTTGGAGTTGTTCAGGATTAGGAGTCCATTATGGCTGATTTAGCATGAGTAGCTATATTCTTTGGTCACCATCACTGGCATCATTAGTATCGTTAGCATTAGAATTTTCGAAGGTTTCTGATTTCGTAAGTGCTTGAAGCACTCTATTCTCAGGTTTTTCTCAGCCGAAGCCGGGTAATGGCCCCGGTGTTACAAACTGATGTATGTTCATATGGGACGCTGGGCCCGGTTCCCAGCACGTGCTGCTCCCCACGAATATACTGAAGCTTTAAAAAAAAAAAAAAAGAGTCTGGACCCCTCGACCCCTATAACCATCCCATGGACTAAACTCCTAACCATTAGACCGGCTAGGATTCGAAGCATGCAATGGCTCTTAGCTCACGCCTCTCTGCCAACCAATCAGTGGATCCACAAGAGAAGCAAACACACAGACCCCGACAACACTGATATGTGCAGACTGTGCACGGACAACGCTGTGGAGGACACACTTCACTGCCTCTTATACTGCACAGAGACAACATGGATCTGGAACAAAGTGCGCATCCTATGGACCTCTCTTTTCTCATCACCCCCCCCGGCCACAACCCCCCTGAACATCCTGCTCCTATCTAACGACACTAACAATCTCAGAGGAGGCAAGGATGTGTGGTTCCACCTTCTCAGAACGCTGGCGCTTTGGGTAATCTGGAAGAGGAGATGCTCCAAGACGGTTGAAGGAACAGAGTAGCCTAGAGAGGAAATGTGGGTTTTACTGCTGAGAATGGCGGAAACAGAGATTCGTTCCAGATGGCGAGAAATATCCATGACGACGAAAGGCAGACCAGAAAGGACAGCCACAAAGAGACGTAAATTCATAAGAGACTGGCTTCTACAGGGAAAGATCGCTACAGTGGTGGACAACAAAATGGTGTAGAAGAAGTGGCACAAAACAAGAACAGGGTCCCATTGAAGAACTAACTGAGAGTATAATCTCAACAGCCTAGACAACTCTCCCCTTTTCTTGCTTAATACGTAGTATCTGGCAGAGTCATTATAGATTCTGAGAGGAAAAGAGGTAGGGCAAGCTGACAGTAAATCCTCCTGATAAGGAGCAATCAATGCTGGTCAGGGTTCCTTCGGCCAGACGGAAGGAAGCGTGTGGGTGTTCACCATGTATTTCATTCTCGACTTGCTGGTGGAAAGGAACCGGACTGACGCTCCCCAGAATGGATATGGAGCCAGGACCATAAGGACCTGTTTTTTTTTTTGTTTTTTTTGTTTTTTGTTTTTTTTTTCTTCAAACAATGGACTGGCTCAGTCTGGCTGAGTCGGGAAAAGGGGGGATGGATGGCAGAGGTGCAGTGGAAAGGAGCGGAAGAACTGGACCAGCAACCTATCAAGGGCGACTACACCCTCAGGCTGGTATTCCATTCATTGACAATTATAGACCTGGCAATTCCGTTGCGACCACCAACAGGCATTCCGGACATGGTCGAGCCACAGTGGTTTGGGAGGGACTACCTTCTTCCCCCGAATACAACGTATGGTCATTATAGCTGTATTTGAGGCATGTTTGAGTCCAGATACAGCTATAATGACCGTACGTTGTATTCGGGGGAAGAAGGTAGGCCGTGTGCAGGGAGCAGAACAGACTGAAGACGCAGCCGCGGCAGATCCCCTGCAGAGGGGGTGCCATACAGGCAATGGGGACGCACGTGGCCTGGATGATTTCGGCCTCATTCTGTGGCCCTGAGGCAACCTTCGCAGTTCCCTTACTTTTCCCTTCATAAAGGCTGGATCTTGCATGGTATGACATGGAATGCATTACGAGGCAAAGTTGCGGATTCACACGACAAACTCAAGACGCAGATGCATACAAGTACACGAAGACGCATACAGGTAGTACCCGAAGCAATATTATCAACAACAATGCGTGATTAAGCAACGATACCGCAGGTGAACTGCGGACACAGCTGGAGTGTCAAGACTTCTTCCGCACCGGCACCTCGGGAGTGGGCTCAACTGAGCCTGGCTGAGATGGGATAGAAAATAAACCCACAACAGCAGCCAGAGCCAAGCTGCAGATAATATGTGTGTAAAGGTGGAAGCTTTCGTTGCAAGTCGAAAGGAGACTTTAAGTTAGTCTTGTGAGGTCATGTGCGAACTTGCAAGTGCACAACAGTTACTCTGCAATCGCTGTAAATGCTGTGTAATCCAGCTATGTAATGGGACGCTGGACCGGGTTTACAGCAGGTGATCCTCCCCACCACTCAGTCTGTCAATAGATTGGAGCCAAGGGCTGAGTGGTACTATTGGACAACCAATGCATGCTCATGTCATCCCCAACGGTAACCGCTGTAGTAGTAGCAGACGGCTAGCAATGCGCAAGATTGGACACCAAGTCCCAAAAAAAAAAAAAAAAAAAAGATTGGACACCGATCATTCACAACGACCATCTCTCCAAAATTTCCCCTTTAGGAATCCGATTCGATGAAAAGTTGAAACCGGAGCTTATCAAAGTTTAACATTTGCGAAAGGAAACTTAGTACCTTACGAGTAGTAGGAAATGGAAAAAAAAAAATAGTGAAAAAAAAAATCAAAACAAGAAACTTGAAGGGGCGGGGAGCGAAAGGCAAGGACCCTCGGCTTGGCTTCGGTCGGTGCCGTGTACGAGAGTGTGCCACCTGCCACGTGCCCCTATGGGTGCCGGGCATCTCGTACACTGTCAGACTCCTACTTGTCAAGTTGACGTCAACATCATGATCTCCAATTCAATTCAATGGAAATTTCAGGTGGTCAAAGAAGTCGGAGCCAAGCGACGGCACCCTCTAACATGTTATTCGATTCCTCTCAATTTGTGTCCAACAACTGTAACTTTTCTTAAACTCCAGTCTCCAGCTCAGTCAGGCTGCGACTAAGCCGCCTGGAGTTTCTCCATAGCAATATTTACAATTCTAATGATCAATTCCATTGCCTGTTAACGGGACCACCACTCGTTGTTGACAAAATTACGGCTCTTGCTCTTACTCTCAGCCGTCTGATCGATCTCATCAAGCTGATTCAAGCATCGGATCATCTGCGTGGAATGGTGTTCCTGTAGTACAGTCTGCAGTCTGCACAGCGCAGGACATGGTACACTGAGTCTCGCGCATTCCCTTCCTGAATCGCAGATTCACAGTGCCATGATAGTCTTTCAGGACTTCAATCTTTGACTTTTCTTCAATCAATCTTTGACTCCTTCAATCTTCAAAGTTTGAACGCTTCAGTCAATCTTTGACTGCTTCAGTCAGCCTTTGACTTCTTCAATCTCTCTTTGACTTCTTCAATCAATCTTTGACTGCTTCAGTCAATCTTTGAATGCTTCAGTCAATCTTTGACTGCTTCTGCTTGATGGAGTTGCACTACAGTGCCTTTGGTAAAATTAGTGCCCGGGAAGATGAGGCCAAAGGAGAAGGGACTCTGAGGTAGCTCAGGTAGGAGAACAGCTTGACCTCTGGAGAAGCCAAGGGTTGTCCTCGAATGAAAGGGAGCTGCTTGCCTTCAATTTGAATCGCTTGACTACCATCTTCACCAGAACAGAACGCGCGGTCATTATGGGCCCATGGCTGCTGCATTTGGGGCAGCTTTGAGTCTACATGGAGCCATGATGACTCGGCGTTCTAATCGTATAAAGACGGTAGCCTTAGCCTTTATGTCCTCTGTCAATCGCCACCTTCTGCTTCACACCCTGACCATCCGTCCTGTGGAGAGGTGAAGTGCTGCCACTGCCATCAGTGCCATGGCTGTGTCTTCCCGACCCACTCACCCTTCACCCTTCTCGCCTCCGGTGCCTCTCTTCCCCAGGACCCCCATCACCCTGGCCTTCCTTCCCTCTCCTCCCACACCACCTCCAGTTGTTGATCCTCAATCCCCAGATCTTAAGTATGGATCTCAGGTCTTTATTCGCCTTAGACTCGGAGTTTTGGCTCTTCCTCCTTGCTTTTCCGATAAGAATAGGTCAGTGGTCACACCCTCGGCGCCGTCCTTGAAGACATGAGATTCACTCTATGCCATGTAAGATAACGGTTATTCCGTTCGTGTCAAAATGACACCTTCGAGAGAAGAGATTATCAAGATGGCATGTAAGATCCTTCTGCCGTTATCAAAATGAAAGCTTTCCGATGTTTCCGTCCTTCCATCAGACTGAGTGCGGTCCTGAGGTCTGTGGGCTGGAGGGGCTTTGTCACTGGCAGAAGTTGCGGTCACGTGGGTTTCCTCCTCAAGCTTAGGGCACATTCGCTCCAGCGCTAAGTTAAACCTCTGCATCTGACCGCATTCATAAGGCTCACTCCACTGCAAAACATTCCAAAATTATGTACATGGATGCACATCATGCACTCATAATGATGGATCACTTCGAATGCATCTGGTCATCGTTGACATCTGGGTACATGTAGAATGTTGTGCATTGGACGCAGGGCCCATCTATTTGAATCCTGCCTTCGCAGATCACTGCGGGATTTAGCCACTCAATTGCATTCGGGCCCTTTTCGGGGTCACCGCGGGGCCTCGAACTGCCGAACACTCAATGGCATTGCCCATCCAATCCCCGTCCATGGAGTGGATGTTCTCTCAAGTGGGATGGACATCTTCCATCCATCTGCGAGGTCCACCTCGTCACACATCCACACATCCACACATCCACACACAACACCCAACCAGTTGTAAGCCCTTAGAGTTCGACCATTTCATGTTTGCCTTTTAAGTTGTCAGGCCTTGCATTTCTACCATCATTGTATGCATTAGTAGATATGCATTCCCACCAAACAAAATAAAGGGGAGGGAAAAAAAGAGATGCATCCGACCATGATTATCATAATTATGGCAGAGTTGCTGGAACTCCAACAAACCACTAATAGTATGTGACAGACCACGCACAAGCCAGCTCATCCAATTCTCCCTAAGACTCTAAGAGAAGGGACGGTAGTTAAATGCAGCTATAATGACCTTAGTCCATTCTGGTTTTTTTTTCCATTATTAATAGTTTATTATAATATTTTTTTTATTATTTTGTTTCTATTTTCTAAAAGGCCAATGGACTTGAGGTATTATCATCGGACTAACCAGCCCAGATTTTCAATCTTGTGTGTCTAATCTGACAGCTTTGGATAACTCAGTACAGTCACAAAAACAGTTTGAAGATTTCAGTTCAGGGGAATGCCCGGAACACAACACACACCCTCCTAACCCTACCTGACCGGAAAGCTAGCTTGTATGCATTGCCCAAAGGGCCAAAGTGCAATTCGAAACAGTTGTTTGTCCCAAGGCCCTGAAGTGTATTTTCAAAGTCTGCTTTTGACTCCTGCGTAGTAACCCCTTTTTTTTTCTTTTTTTTTTTACATGACTGTAGGACAGTAGTATGTTATGCAGCGGCCTAGCGCAGTTGGTAAGGCACACAAATGGCATTCAGGAGGTCTTGGGTTCAATTCCCACTTTAAACGGATGGAGAGGGATTTGAACCCCCAATATTTTGTAATATGTCAGTTTTCAAGACTGATACCTTCAACCACTCAGACATCCATCCAAAGCAAAGACGCCCCTTGTACCTCTCTTGGCCTGATGTACATTCCTGGGCAAGCTTGGCGCCCGCCAAGTCGAGATAGGCCGTTGGTCCCCCCGAGTGGCGTTTAGCAGAGACTGCTGATGTTGTTCATAGGGGGAAGGGACCGGAGGGGAGGCACATCGACTGACCCATCGAAGAAGCTCGGTCCTGATGCTACGGGCTGACCCCGGGCCGGTATCGCCCCCACCTGCTGTAGCAGGTATCGCACCTGCTGGTGGGTGCAGCTCCCGCATGTTCCCTCGTTGGAGGCTTGAGCACAGATGTGGCTTGTACGGGGTTCCCCCAACTTCCCCGTAATACTATAATGACAATAAAACAGGCGTGAAAGGCCATCCTGTCCAGATTTGACACATAATTGAATTGTTGGGCTTAAAAGAATTTGCCTTAAAAAAAAAGGGAAAAAAAAGAGGGTTGTACGCCCTTTTTTTTTTTTTTTTAACCACAAGTACCTTTGCCACGTGGGAAAATAGCGGGCCTCGGGTGGGCCTCCGACCTTTTCGGAGGCGGAAACGAAACGACGGCCGCCGATCAGATTTACCGATGGCAGCCGTTGTCGGGCCCGGCCTCCGACATTTTAGGAGTTTGGGAAAACGTCCACTTTTCCCTATTTTCCCAACATTGGCAGAGGTACTAGTGTTTTCTTCTCTCAATTTCACCCCACACTACCTACCTACCACCACTCCTAATTATAGTCATACGAGGAACCCCGTAGCACCCAGAACAGTTTTCACGAAAGAACATGCGGGGGCTGCTCCCGACCTGCAGTTGGGCCAGGGGACAGCCGGTAGCATGAGGGACGATGACAACAGGACCAATCCCTGTGCCTCCCCTCAGGTCCCCTCCCCTACGACCATCAGCAGACTCTGCTCAATGCCTATCGGGGGATCCAGTGGTCTATCTCTAGGTGGCGGGCGCCAAGCATGCCCAGGAAGGTACATGAGGCCAATGGGGATTGAACCCACAACCTCCTTACCAACTGAGGCCGTTGGATGGTTGTACTCCTTTTTTTTTTTTTTTTTTTTTATATATATTGGGATGATCACAACTGTCTATATTCTTCTCTCAACTTTCTGTTTTGTTTACCTTCCACTACCTACTCCTAAGACTATCTAGAGGGGACCCCTGCAAGCATAGTTTTCCTCTCTCTGTGAAGGGGAGATTTCATGTTGCCCCTTGCCCCTAATGGTTAGGGTATAGGGTTGGGGCTGCCAGTGGGGGTCAAATCCTTCACAATGTAATGACGGTGCAACAAGTGATGCAGATAGTGTCGGAAGGGGAGGAACAATTGGCTATAATTCTGTTGGATCTTGAAAAAGCATATGACCGTGTAGGATGGGAATTCCTTAGAGTGGTCATGATCACATTTGGATTCGGACCCAGGTGCATAAATGCTGTTATGGCGTTACTCCTGAATGCCACATCCATACTGTCAGTCAATGGCTCTTTCTCTCGCCCTATACTTCTATCCAGATCTGTCCGACAGGGGTGCCCGGTGGCACCCTACCTGTACATAATGTATGTTGAGATCCTCCATGTACTAATAAGGAATAATCCTCAAATACCAGGTTTCTTACTCCCCTCAGGACACTCTCTCAAATTTGAGGGTCTTGCAGATGACTCTGTAGCGATCACCCCTATAACCGATCAAGCTTTCTCCGCCCTCAAAGATACGGTACAACTCTTTTGTCATATTTCACAAGCAGCTGTCAACTGGACCAAATCCTCAGTCCTAATTCCACCTGGGGTTCCCCCCCCCGGATTGGGGACTGAGGGTGGTGGTGCCAACTCAGAACGATCGACTGTTGGGACATAGGATATCCTTCGATCCTCAGATAATGTCAGATGCATCCCAAGCTCTGACAGCGATTAGAACAACATTACAACCGTGGATCAGACAAAAAGGAGTTAGTTTATTCGGCCGTGTGATAGTTATAAATAACTCAGTTCTGTCAACAATCTGGTACCACAGAGCTGTTTTCCAATTGGATTCAACAACCCTTAGAGCCATACGTAATCTGTTGACTCACTACCTGTGGAAGGAACAAATCAATGATGATAACTTCCTCCCTAAGGTAGCGTGGGAAGTGATTACACAGACTAAAAGGAGTGGTGGACTCTCGGTGCTTGACCCGGAACGTCAG
>BFEA01000375.1:1045331-1053689 GCA_003427395.1 Chara braunii
TTGACCAACAGTCATTGGACGATTCCAAGCCCATGCACATGCGACCACCACCACGGTGCAAACTGTCGAACGAGACGTCCCGAATGATCCTTTGTGACCCTGCATGATCAAACTTTGCAGAAAATGGGGCCCCACACAAAAGCAGCCACCAAACAGATGCATACGGTGTGGAGACAACCGCTATTCGGTAACCCCTGCATCGTGGACCACGCAGGTAACCCTTTTGTGCTCACTACTAACACGTATTGGTTGATCTGGGCAAAAAATGGGATTTTGATTGGGGACTTGTGGGACCCGAGAGCGAACAGTTAGGCAACACCACAACAATTGCACGCCAGACTGAAGCATGTGAAGAAAGTGAATGAAAAACTCTACCAGTTAAGGGAGGCTCTGCCCTTGGCCTGGCTGGGTGTCCTCATTGCAGGTCCCACGATACAACAGCAGGACTAGGTCATTAGATATGTTGACCTCCCTCTCCCGCCCCCCGTGTACAAAGTGCATAAGAACAACAGAGGGAGATGTGCATTGGAAGCTTATGACCCCGGCCTGTCGGGGGCCTGCCTCTTTAAACTCGTGAGAAAAGAGGACTAAGATACTATTGAAGGGTGGGGAGGCTTGATGATTGTAAGGGTGGTTCAACTTGGGGATCCAGACAATGGCTACTATGCATATGAGTCCACATCGCCAGTAGCCAGACTGCCAGTGGGAATTGCCTTGACAAAAGCCCATGCATATGTGGAACTATACAGTCCGAAGGGGATACAAAGCATCCCCCCAGGACCTACCAATTGACCCCAGACTGCTGCAGAGATAGGAGTGAGACTCGCCTGAGGATGCGTTGTGAGGAAACCCGGGGAGGGGGCCTTGCTCGTCGCTGAAGCCAAGGACAGGGGCGTCTGTCACCCACCGTGTCCGCATCACAGGTCCTCAATGACGCAACAGGGGAGTGGGGTTTATCTTGCCTGTCACGCTCCCACTCACAGTCACACACACACCCTCACTCTCTCTCCTTCTCACTCTCCACTGTCTTTCTCTCTCTCTCTCTCTTTCCTCTCCTTCACTCTTTCTCTCTTCTCTCTTCTTTCCCTCTCTCCCTGTACAGTCTCTCAATCTCTGTGCTCAGTCTCTCCCTCTCTCTCTATGCAGCCTCTCTCTCTCTGACTCTGCGCAGTCTCTCTCTCTCACCCTAACTCTCTCTCTCACTCACCCACACTCACGCATGCTCCTCATCACACGTCGGAGGGCTACGATACGACCCAGTTGTACTCAAGGCAATTAGATAAATAAAATCAAACTAGGCCAAATGCAGTAGTAACGAGAGATTAATTTGTTGTTCTCATGGGATTTTTGTCACAAAGAATCGGGCATCAGGCCTTCCAAATATGATCCTGAACTCCTTAATGTTTCATTTGCGCAACACTGTCCAGGAGGTACCTTCTTTCTAAATTATCCCCCCCTCCCCTATAGTTTCAAGTGTCTAATCTGATGTGATCAACCAGTACTGAATGAATTGGGCTCATAGCGGGGCCCAGATTTATTCCTAATTTCCTACAACTCCTGTGTGTGCCTTCACATTCACGTTCACCACGCGAATCTAGCCCGCAATACTGGTCTGGTGCATGTGCATATCTGCTTAACCCGTAGTAATGGGCTGATTCCTGTGCAGATCTGCTTAACCCGTAGTAATGGGCTGATTCATGTGCAAATCTGCCTTCTTTAGTCTGGTGCATGTGCAGATCTGCTTAACCCGTAGTAATAGGCTGATTCCTGCGTAGATCTGCTTAACCCGTAGTAATGGGCTGATTCATGTGCAGATTTGCCTTCTCCCCTTACCTTGAGAACAAGCGAATCTGTATTGGTATAGTGACCAGGCCCGTAGGCTGTTTCAAAGCATCATGCCCGTGGGTGATTTCGTAAAGCTCGTTTTTACCACCTGCTCGGACGGCTCCCTCTGTACCAATCTTGTGTACATGCATTCCTTACTTGCGTTTCTTTTCCCTGTGCTCTTGTAGATCAGCCTCTGTGTGTGTTGTGTCTTCATTCTTTGTTCTCCCTTGGTCGGTCTCCCAACTGGATATATCTCTTCTCGATTGTCTCGCAGTTGAACTGACTTTTCCCTACTCTACGCGTCATGCGCTCAGAGATACGTCTTGAGCTCCTGTGCGATCGTTGATCATGGACTTTTGTTCATTTATTTATTTATTTTTCCCATATATACACGTTGCTCCACCGTTTGCCCTGCCCCGTGTGTTGTCTCATGCGCCCTGATGACTCAGTCCAAGCGCCCTCAATTAGCTATTCCGTGTGTTGATTGGATAGAGGAGAAAGTCCCCCTTCGCGCACTGATTGGGTTACCCGTACGTTGATTAGATGGACGAAGAGTCCCCATGTGTAGTTTGGATCCTCGTGATTTCCCTGTGCGCTGATTTGCACTCCTTTGTTTAGTGTGTGCTGATTACAGTGGGCTGGTTCCCTATAGAATATCATTCGCTGACTACCGCTCGATGGTTTGTGCTGATTATCGTATGCTGAATACTTTGTGATGATTACCGCCCGCTGATTGTCTTGCCCTGATTACCGTGTGGAGATTACCGTTCGGCGTTCGCTCGTTGTCTTGCCCTGATTACCGTGTGTCAGCGTGTGATGATTACCGCCTGCTGATTGTCTTACCTTGATTACCTCACTGCATATGATCCTTTTATTGATAAGATCCCCTCTTCTTCTCTCTCTCTCTCTCTCTCTCTCTCTCTCTCTCTCTCTCTCTCTCTCTCTCTCTCTCTCTCTCTCTCTCTGCCCAGTCTCGCAGACTCTTGCTCTCTCTCTCCCTCTGAGCAGTCTCTCTCTCTATGCTGAATGTCGCATCATAGTCATGGCTATAGTGATGCCCGTTTGCTCGCTGGCACGAAGAGTCAGAAATGGGAACCACAACGTTGTATACCTCTAGTCCGTTGTCCCCGTTGGCGCCACCCTGGTGGGCGGCGTACACCTTGGGCATCGTCATCTCCCTAATGTGCGTCTCTTCCCTCTCGCGTGTCCTCCATGCTTGCTTATCTTCCCTTCCCAGTGGGCGGCGTACGCCATGCACGCGGTCATTCGCCCTTGGCGAACTGGGCCTTACAAGGTCAAAAATTGTTGCTTGTATAGCTGTCAGCACACAGCTTCCTCGCGCTGCCTGTAGAGCTGGCACCTACACAGGCAGGCCCATGCCCGAAAAGGAAGGGGTACCGGACCATGCCCAGTACCAACTGCTGCCCCGGTACCAGCTTTTGGCCTGGACTACAGATTCAGGCCCGGTGAACAGACCTCTTCTCCAATAGCAATAGGACCAACAACAGGTCCAACAATGGCCCTTGTGGTGCAGATCCAACCCTGGTACACTTGCCATACCGGCAGGCTCCGCTTGTTGAAGTCCCAGTGTCAATACAGGGTCAATTCCTAGTTCA
Source organism: Chara braunii (assembly GCA_003427395.1). NCBI lineage: Eukaryota > Viridiplantae > Streptophyta > Charophyceae > Charales > Characeae > Chara > Chara braunii. Next base: position 1,048,775 of record BFEA01000375.1, read on the forward strand.
ATAGTTGCGGCAACAGCACAGTCCGCTGCAGTCCTGGTACCGCAAAATAGTCAATCTTCGTACCCCGCTTACCGCACTTTTAATTACAAAAAAAAAAAAATGTCAGTCGCACTCAGGGGAACAGGGGTCATAAGCGGGGTAACAAAATAGCCTAGATTGGGACAAACGTCGAGGGTAATACATAATGTCATAATCAGGAGAAAATAAAATAAAAATAAAATATCATTCAAGATCGGAGATTTAGAGTTCTTTTTCAAACTTAATTATTTCGACCGCGTTCTTAAATTTCTTCACACAGATAAATAAAATAGTCTTTTCAATTCGGTTGCACAAAACCGACTGTGCGGAGACCTTCGCACTGTGTGTCCGATGAACGGAGAACGGGCGAAATTGAACGCCATTGAAGCCATTCAACGGGTCTGGGGGCCCCTGTTAAATCGCGTTTAATGCAAAAACGGGGGTGTTCCGTTGAATTTCAACGGAAACGGCGCGGTGGGCCTCGAACATGTCGCCCTACGCGCCCAAACAATGAAAACATGAAAAAAAAAAAAAAAACCCGACCCCTACTAACAGGATGGGGTGGCCAAACATGCCCCTCCCTCCTGAATTTCAAACTGCAAGAGGGAGAAAAGTAGGGGCGACCCCATACCCCAAGACTGTGAGCACATGTGTGTGCATGTGGGTGTATGTCCTTTTTTTTTTTTTTTTTTTTTTACAAATGCTCCAATCTAGTCGTCCAGTCTCATTTCCGAAGGGCCCCTACGGATTAGCAAGGACCCCTTGTGGAGCAGAGATGGACATTAGACTTGGAGACTGCCTGGGTAGGCCGAGAATATATAGCCTGGATTCGAATTCAGGTCTGTGGCACTTTGTGCAGCAGAGTTATGGGTCGCTAATTCTCTGTTTTCTCATTTTTCTTTTGTTTCTTGTTTTTCTTTTGTTTTTCCGTTTTTCTTTTGTTTTCTCATTTTCATCTGTTTTTTCTCGTTTTTCTTTTCTTAGGAATACGTGTAGTGGCCCTAAGGGCTTCTACTCACCACATGCACAAAAGACAAAACATATGGTGGCGTATTATTCCACGTTCTAACAGAAGATTTATTCTAATTCTGCACATTTGCAGTGGCCCTGAGGGCCTCTACTCACTACATGCAAAAAATACAAAACATTTGGTGGCGTATTCTTCCACGTTCTAGCAGAAGATCCTTTTTTTTTTTTTTTTGGAGCCAAGGGTGTTGTAGAGGCCAAGGACCATCCAGTTGCCTAACTCAGTTGGTAAGGCTCGCAAGTGGCATTCAGGAGGTCGTGGGTTCAATCCCCATTGGCCTCATATACCTTCCTAGGCATGCTTGGTGCCCGCCACCTAGAGATAGACCACTGGATCCCCCGATCGGCATTGAGCAGAGTCTGCTGATGTTCGTAGGGGAGGGAACCTGAGGGGAGGCACAGGGATTGGTCCTGTTGGCATGGTCCCTAATGCTACCGGCTGTCCCCAGCCGGTATCGCCCACCTGCAGGTCGAGAGTAGCCCCCGCATGTTCTCTCATGAACACGGATCTGGCTGCTACTAAGGTTCCCCGTATGCCTACAATTATGAGTAGTGGTAGGTAGGTAGTGTGAGGTGAAATTGAGAGAAGAATATAGCTTTAAAAAAAAAAAAAAAGGCCAGGGACTAGACCCGCCGTGATTGCTGGTAGCAGCAGCCAACGGTTGTCCTGACAGGACATGAGAGTCAATGGTACTGTCCAGAATGTATCTGACCACTATCACGGCCAAATCATTGTCTTTTTTTTTTTTTTTTCCCTTCTTGTATATCCCTTCCAGAGGTAGGGCGTTTTCCACCTTCTCAGGAAAGTCATGCATGCGTAGACCCCGTCATGCACATCTGGTGAGTACTGCAGCCAAACCCTGAGAAATCTGCCTCCACATCCCCGAACCCCCCAAAATTTGCCCCCACATCCCCCATCCCCCATCCCCCAACGCCACCGCCCCTAGTTGTGTGTGTTTTTGTGTGTTTGTGTGTTGTGTGTGTGTATGTGTGTGTGTGTGTGTGTGTGTGTGTGTTTATGTGTTTGTGCATGTTGTGTGTCTATGTGTGTGTTTATGTGTGTTGTGTGTCTGTCTGACTGTGTGTCTGTGTCTGTGTCTGTGCGTGTGTGCGTTCTTTTTTTCCTTTTTTTTTTTGTTTTTTATGGTTTTGATTTTTTTAAAAATACACGAGGTTATAAAAAAAAAAAAAAAAAATGTTGTGCATCTTTGAAAGATCTACAACGCTATATTTTTTATTTGTTTTTATTTTTTTTGTTTCAGCCCTTAAAAAATCTCTGTGAAACACAAAAAAAAAACACTTATTTCATTTTTTGTTTTTGTTTTTTTTCATTGTGTTTATGTTTTTGATTTTTTAAAAATATATTCAAACATCAAAAAATAAAAATAAAAATATGGGGTTGTAGTCCTTGAAAAGACCTACAACGCTTTTTTTTTTTTTTTTTTTTTTTTTTATGTTTAGCCTACAAACAAAATCATTGTGGGCCCCGTTCATTCGCCTCCAACACGCATTTGAAAGAGAATTGAACGCGAATTCAACGCGCGTTCAATTTTTCAATGCGGAACCCGCGTTGAATCCATTTTCGGACATACAGCCCGCGCACACGAAAGCGACCAAGTATCTGAAGATAGGAGAGTAAGGTAAAATAACCACATAAAAAGCACTTCAAGGGTAGAAAAAAATTAATATAGCCAATGACATAATAGTAGGTTTAGTGTCAAGGTATGATCAGACAAAAAATAGGGGCCACCTCAGGTACCCTGTTTTTTTACCGCTCATTCTTTAACACCAACCCTTAAAACCCTATCATCTAATGAACCTAAGCTTGAAATTATCCCATTTCGAGTGGCCGACTTACTTTGGTCGCCCGACAGTTAGCCCGGACCCCTTTTCGACGACTCCGTCGAGCCCTGAACTTGTTTGGGCGATAACTCGGATCCATTTGTGAACAGTCCCTTATGTCCCAACTTCTACTCTAGCTTCGTACGGACTCAAATTGAACTTCGGGGCGACAACCCGGACCCATTTTCGAATTGCCCGTTACATCCGAACATTCAACTTAAGGTACCCTTGACTGGGGCGAAAATAAACAAAAAATCCAAAGCAGAGGTGGGCGGGAGGGCTACAAACCCTGATCAGCAGCGGTTTGCAGTATGAAAAAATGTTAGTGAAGAGGGTGGGCGGGTGAATTTGTTGTACTTTTCTTTTTATAATTGAAGATGTGTGAAGACCAATAACAACTAATTGGCAATGTTGCTCGAATGTTCTCTTGAATATTGGACAGGTGCGATAACTAAACACTTCAAACGCAGCAAGCGTGCAGTATTCGAGAGGAGTTCAAGTACTGCACGTATGTTCAATTCAAATTGAACACGTGTACTATTTGAAAACAAAAATCGAAAATAAAGCCTGTGGGTAGGCGTTAAAAATACAAAATATTTTGACGACACAAAAATTTTAATTAATGATTTTTAACAATTTTTATCAAATTTTAAAAGAATATTAGCCAAAATAAAAGTAAAGTTATTAATTTAATAATACAAATTCATGATGTGAGCATTTTTAGGCACGTACGACGTCGGTTTTGCGTGGGAAAGGTGTCGAAAATTCGAAAAAATCCTTCCGAACAAAGTCACCCTCAGGGCGCTTTGCAAAAAATCGTTTCAATTTTAAGTTACAAAATAGAACAGTTTCTTAATTTAAACAATTTAATTTACCAAATAGGGCCTAAATTGCTATAACCGAGTTTTTCTGTGTCGGTTTCCCCCGCGGAGGGTCCCAAAATTTTTAGACAGATGATCCGCCCAACGTTGGTCACGATGTCTATTGGCCAAATGTGCTTGGTTCGGGAGTTAAAATTAAAATAAACTTAAAAACTATACTTAGCCAACTCAAATGTTCTCAATAGTCTGTACAATTCGATATGGGACGTTGGGCCCAGTTCCCAGGACGTGCTGCTCCCTATGAATAGACTGGAGTACTTGTTTTAAAAAAAAAAAAAAAAAAAAAAAAAGGGTTTCAAATCGTTAGGGTTCCCGTTTTGCGCGCGACCACACCCACACCGTCAACCCTTTTCTCGAAAGGAAACTCGGCACACTTATTCTTGGGTATACAAACAAACTTTTTAATGGATCATATTTTTTTATTAATCTCATTTTAGTAATTAAGAAAAAAATATACAAAAATTCAAAAATTCAGTAATTTAATTCAATTTAACAGGGACTATTCGGGCGCGCACCGATCGCATTCGATGTCGGTTTTTTCCGAAAGCTATCTTAAATTTTCGGGAAAATTCCCCCGATCAACTTTGCTGTCTGTCGACACTTGCAATTTCCGCTCCAATTTCCAGTAATTTAAATTAAAACAAGAAAATAAATTTTTGTAATACTTTTGAAAAAAAATAAAGAAAATTATATATCTTAAAATCCGGCCGTTAGTTTCCGCCGTCGAGGGACTCAAAATTTTTCTCTCGGCGAGCGGATCAACTTTGATCTGGGGGTGGCTTGCGTGAAAATGCCTGGATCAAGAGCTATCCCAAAAAAACCTAATCAATTAATGCAAAAAAAAATTAAAATTTTGATAATCAATCAACTAAGCTAATTAACCTGTGGGCTAATTAGCTTATGCACCCCTATTTGATAGGGGAAGGCCGAGGCCTTGAACAGCTATTTCGCCAAAACGGACATATTATATTTTTTGAACGAAATCAAAACTGACTTTTTTTGCCAAAATCCGGTTGGAATTTTTTGCTCCTGGGGGTCCGGACCCTACATGTATCTGGTCTACTATGGTTGACACCAGATTAAAAAAAAAAAGTTCGTCCACCAGCCATCTTATTATGTTCACCATGATGAGCGAACTCGCTTTAACA
>BFEA01000375.1:1056697-1079078 GCA_003427395.1 Chara braunii
TCTCTCTCTCTCTCTCTCTCTCTCTCTCTCTCTCTCTCTCTCTCTCTCTCTCTCTCTCTCTCTCCGCAGTCTCGCTCTCTCTCTCTATGTTGAATGTCGCATCATCGCCATGGTTAGAGTGATGCCCGTTTGCTCGCTGGCACGAAGAGTCACAAATGGGAACCACAGAGCTGCATACCTCTAGTCCGCTATGCCCATTGGCGCCACCCTGGTGGGCGGCGTACACCTTGGGCACCTTCATCTCCCTAATGTGCGTCTCTCCCCTCTCGCGTGTCGTTCAAGCTTGCTTTTCTTCCCTTCCCCGTGGACGGCGTACGCCATGCACACGGTCATTCGCCCTCGGTGAAGTGGGCCTTACAAGGTAAAAAATTGTTGCTTGTATAGCTGCCAGCACACAGCTTCCTCGAGCTGCCGGCAGAGCTGGCACCCGCACAGGCAAGCCCATCTGCCCGAAAAGGAAGGGGTACCGGGCCATGCCCAGTACTAACTGCTACCCCGGTACCAGCTGTTAGCCTGGACTACAAATCTAGGCCCGGTGAACAGACCTCTGCTCTGATACCAATAGGACCAACAATAGATCCAACAATGACCCTTGTGGTGCACATCCAGCCCGGGTACACTTGCCAAACCGGCAGGCTCTGCTTGTTGCAATCTCAGTGTCAATACAGCGTTAGTTCCTAGTTCAATAGTTGCAGCAGCAGCACATTCCATTGTAGTCCCGGTACCGCAAATTGGCAATCCTCGTACCCCGCTTCATGCACTTTTAACTACCGAAAAAACAATAAACGTCACTCGCACTAAGGGGAACAGGGGTCATAAGCGAGGTAACAAAATAGCCTAGATTGAGACAAACGTCGGGGTTAATACGTAATGTCATAATCACGAAAAAATACAATAAAAATAAAATATCATTCAAGATCGCGGATTTAGAGTTCCTTTTCATCCTAAATTATTTCGATCGCGTTCTTATATTTCTTCATACAGATAAATAAAATAGTCTTTCCAATTCGGTCGCGCAAAACCGATTGTGCGGAGACCCGCGCACACGTCAGCGACCAAGTATCTGAAGACAGGAGAGTAAGGGAAAAATATCCGCATAACAGGCTCTTCAAGAGTAGGAAAAAATTAATATAGCCAATGACATAATAGTAGTCTTGTGTCAAGGTATAATCAGACAAAAAACAGGGGTCAACTCAGGTACCCTATTTTTTTACCACTCATTCTTTAACATCAACCCTTAAAACCCTATCATCTGACTAACCTAAGCTTGAAATTATCCCATTTCGGGTGGGCGACTGACTTTGGCCGCCCGACAGAGTGTCTTTTGCAAAACCTGTTCTGGGGCACATACTCCAAAATTATGCCCACGACCCTCAGGTTGCTCCAATGGTAGATCTTGCACAACTGTCTCCCCACACCGGACTGACTCGTGTCAAAAACAGACCTTGAGCAGAAAGGTCTGTTATCTCTCATCTGCACCTACTGTTGTAGGACCACGCATTCGCCCAAAGCAACATTGGAGCACTGCTTGCTGGCCTGCGTAATGGTTGCCCAGATATGGAGGTGGTGGGATGCGGCGTTTCATGCCCTGGCTGGTTTCCACATCCTGTGGGATCTAGGCCTTCTCCTGCTCAGCAGAAACCAGCACTTGACGACACAATGAACCCCTTTCACCACTAACCAATTGGAAACCATGGTAATTGGTCTCAGTGATAATTTCGCTGCACAATGTGAATCCAACAGTTGCGCTATGTGGGTCCCATGGCTGCGCTATGTGGATCCCAGCATTACCTTAGATTGCGCATACTGCAGTAGGGCGTTTTGAATCCGAGCTGCGTTTGGTCTGAGTTATCATTTCGTTGCGGTTTTTGAGTTGCATCGATCTGGATTCTCCACTTCGTTGAGGCTTCGCAACTACGTTAAGTTGGTTTCTCCACTCCATAGGGATTGTTGGGCTTGTTGCTATACGTTGTTGAACCTTTGTTGAGCTTGCCATTTGCGAAGCATGTTGCGTGGCGTTGTGTTTCAGTTGTGCATTTGTCGTGGTTGTTGTTGTGCTCCACTATACCTTGTTGCACACAGTTGATAAGCAGCATTGTGGATTACTATGGTGTTCGTTGTTGTGCACGGTTGCTAAGCACCGTGTGCATTACTATATTGTTCATTGATGCGCATGGTTGCTAACCGTGCTGTGTTTTGCTGAGTTTACTATGTTTCACCTGCATTTTGAATAAAGCACATGGGAAAGTGTTGTACTCGAACGCAATCTTTCTAGGTTGTGTAACTACTATTTGGTCAGAGGTGGAGGCGCGATGACTATGAGGGCATTGGGGGCTGATCAGACTCTGCAAGGGGGTTACTGTTGCGACTTGGAGGTTTGTCAGGGAGGCATTATTCTACATTTTGGTCGTGGTGTTGCCATCTCCACTGGTTTTGTGGCCACCATTGCGGACCCTTTGGAAATTGAAGGTTTTAAGGCCCTCTCGTGCGAGTCTAAGTTTAACCTTCCTTGTATCTTGGGTGACTTAATGACCCTCCCTTTGCCCTTCTTACTCTAAGTCTAGTCTATTGGTTACAAAAGGAAGGCGACATGCGAGGCTGACAACCTTTAATCCGTGTCACACTGCCAACGCCTCTATAGGAGGCTGACTCACTGATTGCGTGAACTTTGTCAGAACCTAGGAGAGGTTCTAAAGGTAGGGAATTATCAGGTATATTTCCTCTTTCTGTGTGTGAACTCATTATACCCCTAACTTTACAGCCCTCTAGTTTTGTCTGAAGTGTATGTATGCACCCCTACGATCATTATTTTTTTTTTCAAAATCTAATCAGATTGAGTAAAAAAACTTTATTATCCTACTTATTGTTTGAAGTCAGACTAAGGGGAAATGAAATGGGGGAAGGTGGGAAGAAGGTGGTTTTGCATGCGTCAAACTTTATATCTAAGATGAATGATCTAACTATAATCTTATCATATACGATAGTATCAATTAAGAGTTACAACCGATGATAACTTGGGCAGATTGAGCTTTGTTTTTAAGATGAATGGCTTAGTCATAGGCCCATATTGAAGACTAAGTTCAAAGAAGTTTATATTTTGTGTATTAAAGAGTTCAAGGTGGATGAAATTTTGTTTCTAAGATAAATAGTCTTAGTCGTACGCCTAATGAAGAGAGAAGAAGTTGTGCAACTTGTTCGTGTATAACTAAAGCAAAAGGTTAGACTTTATTTCTAAGATTAATGGCCTAACTCAATACCCTATGCAAGCTAGGATAAAGGGTTAATCATCTTAAGGTTCAATGACCTACTAATATGAAAAACAACTCGGGGAGTTCGTGAAAGCATTTATCTTGTTGCATGTATCTGCTTGCTCATGAGTCTAGTCTGAGTCATAGAAGTTTGTTGAATTTCATCCTTTTAGAGTCAAGATTGTCTGAACTTCATATTTGATTTTATAGAAATTTTGAAAAGTCACTTTCACTAGAGGAAGTCCTGCCGAAATTTCTAGAAATTCAAAGAGTTAGTCAAATTTTATCTCTAAAAAATTAAACTTTTGAGTCGTTTGTCTCAAACTTATACCAGACTTTGTATAAATCTTGGTAGCCTACCCTCTCTAGGGAAAGTGCTGCCGAAATTTTTACTAAATCGGAGAGTTACACAAAACTTAACCTCCTAAAAGTCAAAGTTATTTTTTAGTTCATATTTAGCTTTGTATAAATTTTGGAAAGTCACTTTCACTAAGGGAAGTGCTGCCAAAAGTTTTACAAATCTAAAGGGTTAGTTAAATTTTTCCTTTGTAGAATTCAAGTTTTGTCTGTAAGTTGTATTTGACTCAGTATAAATCTTGAAAGCCTACTTTTCTAGAGACGTGTTCCCAATTTTTTTACTAATTTAGAACGTTGAACAAAATTTGACTCCTTCGTATCTTCAGACTAAATCATTCATCTAAGAAACAAAGTTTTAGTCCTCCACTTGTATTTCCCTCAAAGCAAACACACAATGAGTTGAGTCATTCATCTTAAAAACAAAGTTAAACCCTGTTTTTAGAAACACAAATAAGTTTGGGAAACTCTATGTCATTCATCCAATTTCATATTTAGCTTGGTATAAATTATGGAAAAACACTTTCTCTAATGGAAATGTTACCGAAAGTTTCTTAGTTTTCAAGTGTTAAATTTATTTTGGCTTATGAAAATTTTGACAATCCACCTTATTGAGGGGCAATGTTGTCGAAATTTATGAAAATTTTAACAACCCACCTTGCTTAGGGGAGATGTTGCCGAAATATTTTATAAATTCTGGTACTAATTAGAGTACGGATAAGACTTAGTTGAAAAGAATAAGAGACAGTGATGATACGAGGTTTATATTCCATACATTTAATTGTAGCTTTAGGTAATTGCATGTGTTGTGTTGCAGACCCTGTCCAGTTGATCTGACTCAAGGGTTGATTAGGTTCAGCAAGATCCTACAAGGATCAACACTTTCTTTTATCGTTTAATAACAGGTTTGTTCCCGACTCAACTTTAACTCGTTTTTGTGCATCAACCTAAAATTTTAGCCTCTGTAGGTTGAATTGTTTCTTGGGTTTTTACCCAAAGTACCTATTGATGGAAACGGTGCTTCGGGCGCTGTAGACTGAAGATTTATGTAATTTAAAACTCTGGGAATTATTTCACGTAAATTTTCGCATGAACCAATGCAAACAGGATTAAAAGTGGTGGATAACCGTGTTCCAATGCGTCATGGTCAACGATAACTTATTATTCGAGATAGACAAACAGGTAAGACTCCTATAGCTATTGACTTTGTAGCACATCGAATATGTTCGAAGCTTTTTCGAACGTCCGAACGTGTTCGGGTGTTCAACCGAATGCCTCCCGAGCGTGTTCGACCGAACATATTAAAAAAATATATATTAAAAATCTTATTTCGGTTTTTTAGTTTTAACTCGATTTTGGTTACGAATTTGAGCATACCTCCATGACAAAATTTGTTTGTAGTATTATTTTACATAAGATTTTTTTTTCATATTTTTTTAAGATTTGTTTTTTTTCTAATATTTTTATGCTCGCGTTCAGAGGGTTTTGGCGCTCGTTTGCATTCAGTCGCGAACGTTCGGGTTCAGTCACCAAACCCAAATACGATGCTACACAGACTATTGATAATATATTGAATCAAAAACATATCAATGCTGAAGGTGCCTCTTAGAAGAAAGCTACCCATATATCGAAAACAGTACCTGTCCTTGGTCATAACACCTTTCAAAGTATGTGGTGACAACCTTACGTAAGATTGATTCCAGACATTGCAGACAATTAAGAGTTGAAAGGTAATACTGGTAAAGTCCTGGATCGCAAAGGATCCATAGTACCCGCAATGTAATTTAATTGAATGAATATTTCATGATTGAATGAAGAATTTCATTTAATTAATTGAATCGGTGAAGAACTCAAAATCATTCTTCGAATTATCTTACCATATATTCATGTTAAAAGTATCCTAAGAAAAACGATGTTGCCTGCCCCTATCCACAAATCATCCCCGTATTTTTTTCCACACAATCTCTAATGCGCTTCCGACCTAAGTAAGGCACGGAGAATACACTACACGAGCATTCACCACCGACAAGGGCGACATCGGCGCCAAGTCGCCGACGAATATGCAATCACGGGATCGATCTCCCTCGATAATGATAATGAGAAGGTCCCACGTAGATCGCGAGCCTAGGCCGAACAGAGATGGGTTGCACAGAGGTCGCTTTCTTTATCAGGTCAACCAGCGTTCAAGCATACCGGTACCGATAGATAAGGAGGTCTTTTTAATCTTACAACAAGCATTTTTTTTCGATCTTTAACGTGGTTTTCTTATATACCCGCAAAGTATCTGCCAAACGACTTAATTCAATATTGATATAAAAGAAGTGAGCGTGTTTGACTTCATAATCCTTGTGTGAATAAGGCAATGGGAGTGGGTGCAAAGAGTGGTTGAAGTTTACCTTGTTTAGTGTGTGGTTTGTCGATGTTAAATCTTTGCATGACGGCAGGTATGTTTATGATTTGGACTATAGATTTGACTTGCCTATGATCGTTTTTATATTAACTCCACTATGATTATGCCTTCTGTATTTGCGTGACTCAATGTAACCATGCATGAGGGTTGAGTGAATTTGGGTTGAGAGAAATGAAAGTTTTCATTGTTTTGCTTGATAAAGTTTTGTGGTTGGACAATGAGATCCGTGACAGTTGTCAAAGTCAAACCTTTTGACATGTTTCAAGGCTTCCGAAGATGGGGCCTCCTCCTACAAATCAGGGGCATTCCGCCTCCACAAAAGGTTGTAGCCTGCCTACCGCTCCTCTTCGCAGTGCGCAGAAGAGGATAGGACAAACAATAATATTCTTGATTGTCTAGCATCATGAGAATAATTCCTCAAGACGCGTGTCAACCCACATTTGAGAGTCGAAAGCAACCCTCAAAACCATCAAGGACCGTATAGTTATGGGTTCCACATAGTACTTATGCATTGCGATTGTTCACATATTCATGCATGGTTAGTCGGTATGATAAAATTTGTGTCGTTGCGTTATTTATTCAGAGTCTTGTGTGTGACGCCTTCTTATTCAGTTGTCAAAAAGTTATGGGTTGAAAGGGAAAAAAATGGACTAGGCGCAATTTATGCGCCATTTCGGTTTTCTTATTATTAAAGTGTACATGTGATTAGATTAGTCGTCCCAGTCGAGCGGCGTAGGACTGCGCTTGGCAAATCATTGCTCCGAGCGTCGTTTCTTGCACGAGTTCAATTAAGGCTTTGACCACGAGTACCCCTTATGCTATATCAAACGAGAAGCACCCTCGGTTGGGCCACCTCTACGATTGCACACAAGAAGCTTTTAGACGTGGTTTGGTAGCTCGGTGGGGATACCCATACGTAGGAAGGTGACAACTCTCATAGGTAGAGGTAAGTTGTGCTTCACATGACCCTATCTTGTCATAGGGGTTCGCGAGAGGTACAACTAGCGCACTCGGCTGCAACGGTAGCGCTCTGCGAGAAGTCCTGCACAATCTTGCGTGACCTGGCCGAGAGGATCCCCCGGCAGGACTGATGCGCTCAACATTGCGTCGCGGATGATTTTGTCTCGCCCCATGAGTACATGGCTTGTCTTGTGAGTTCCTATGATCTCCGGAAGAAATTGGAGGAATTAGAGGAGCAAACTGCCAAGGATCCAGACTTCAGTCCCATCCTTGAGCAGATCAAAGTTCACCCTAGCAGTCACCTTAATTTCCACGATTGTGAAGGTTTGATATTTTGACATTATAGAAAGTATAACCAGGTGTGTGCATCCAACCATGCGCCTATCTGCACTCACTTCTTGGATTTGACTCATACTCGGAGTGGACACTTCAGTTTGAAAAGACCTACAAAAAACAATTGGAAAAGTTTGTTTGGTCTTGGATGAAAGGAATGACCTGAAAGTTTGTGGCTGAGTGTCAAGTTTGTCAACGCATCAAACCATCTTGATAAAATCTTTATGGGCGGTTGCATCCTCTTCCTATCCGCGATGGTTTTTATGAGTCTATCTCCATTAACTTCACGAACACGGAAAAGAAGAGCAGGAACGAACATTCGCAAGTGATGATGATTGTTGACCACTTTTAAAATTTTTTGAATCTGATTCAATTCCCACCTCACGTCCCAACTAACCTTGTGATCGAGGAGTTTAACAAGAGGTACATTCTGCAGTATGACCTCTCGAAGACTCTTGTGAGTGACCGGGACATTGGGTTCATAAGTGCAGATTGGAAGAACTTCCTCCTAGATTCATAACATTAAACTCAAGATAACGCTTGGTCGACATCACGAAGCCAATGGAGTGACTGAGGAAATCAACCAGACAGTGATCCAACTTCTCTCCGCACTAATTGTTCCCAATCAGAACTCTTGGGATGAGGAATTGTGAATTGTGCAAGGGTTATACAACAACTCCATACACTCATCCACCTGGATGACACCAAAACAGTTCCGCATCGGGTAACAGATTTGCAATCCCATATCCTATATGTTTCTTGATCCCAAACACCTGACCCGCCTGGATATAAAGCGAAGTTTTATCGCTTGCTCAAAGTTCTTGTTGCAGCCATGGAGAAGCGACGCATTATCATGATCTAACATGCTAACAAAAAACGTCAGTTTGAACTTTTCACGATGGGAAGCTACATCCAGGTAAAAATGTTTGAGTTTTTTTAAGAAGAGGGGGTGTCGCGAAAACTTATTCCTCAGTATTACGGTTCATGGCAGGTGTTGAAACATGTGGGGGATGATTTGTTCAGTCCTCCTTATGTGATTGGCGTGCCACCTCATTTGCGCACATACCTAGGCTTTCAAGCATTAAAGTTGTTTCTGTATCTGCTTCCTAAAACCTTTCTATATCGGGAACCGATGATCCCTTGTGCAATCGATGACAGTCACGAGATTGATAGAATTGTTGAACATAGTGAGAAAGGGAAGAACAGGCAATACAAGGTCCATTTTTTGTATCATCCGTTAGAGGAATTTTAATGGATTTGCAAAAGAGAAAGTGCACCGTGAGTCTTCAAAACCTACGAACCACTGATGGTCTCCGAACAACAGCCATAGTCCTCCGATCAGCAAGCAAAACAACAACCAAAGGTTACGGAACATTCCCGATCAGTTTTGGCCACCTACACCTATGATGCACTGTACAGGGAATTGAGTGAGTTACTCGCTCAAAGGGACCTCGCTTTTGAGGAGGGGGTCGTAAAATGATGGGCAAAAACACAGACTGAGAGCACTGCTGATTTCTAAATTTTGCCGCTGGAATGAAGGCCTTGCTGAGATTCTCGCGTTCTGCTGAGTTTTGTAAGTTTGTGTATGTGCGTGATAGATGGTCTGCGTGCTTGCCTGAGTGTATGTTGGCCTGAATGTATATGAGACCCGCAAGGGCACTTGATTGTTTGGAGGATCCGTAAGACTGCTACTTACCTGTGGCCGTTGACCTCTCGTACCCAGTATGCAATAGCAAACGAGAAACGCCCTCGGTTGGGCCACCTCTGCGATTGCACTCAAGAAACTTTTAGACGTGGTTCGGTAGCTCAGCGGGGATATACCTACCTAGGGAGGTGACAACTCCCTTCGGTGGAGGTAAGTTGTGCCTCACATGACCCTATCATGTCGTAGGGGTTCGCGAGAGGCACAACTAGCGCACTCGGCCACGGCAACAGAGCTCAGCGAGAAGTCCTGCAATATCCTGCATGACGTGGCCGAGAGGATCCCCCCGCGAGACCGATGCGCTCGACATTGTGTCGTCGATGCTTTGTCTCGCCCCATGAGTACATGGCTTGCCTTGTGAACTCCTACGACCTCCGAAAAAATTGAAGGAGGCATTAGTGGAGCAGATTGCTAAAGATCTGGACCTAAGTCCCATCCTTGAGCAGATCAAAGTTGATCGTAGCAGCCAACCTGATTTCCACGACTGTAAAGGTTTACTCTTCTGACGCTGTGGAAAGTATAATCGGGTGTGTGTATCCAACCATGAGCCTATCCTCACTCACTTCTTGGATTTGACTCATACTCGGAGTGAACACTTCGGTTTGAAAAGACTTACGGAAGCCTATTGGAAAAGTTTATTTGACCTCCCACAACAGATTGACGTCAAACGATATGCCTGCGTTGATGAGTACATTGTGGAGAATGCAGACAACGACAAACTTTTGCGGCCATACCTCCATGTTTGTCTGTTAAGACCGCAGGAACAGGCTCCACATCCCCTTGAGTCTACCGAAAGTTCTCTTAACTGCCCCCATTGCAGTCTTCTACTTGTTGTCGTCGCTTGTTGAACCGCATCTATTACGGGTGACGAGCAGTACAGCCATAGGGAACAACTATCCATTTGGATGGTGGGTAACCATTGTCGCCTAGTAGGTAGTTGTTCGTCTAGATGTTGAAGGCGAGTATCATAAGCGGTTCCGTGAAAAGTTCGTCAACCTCAGCATGCGCCTATAAACTCGAATGGTGAATGATCCTGACGTCGTGGCAGCTTCTTGGATAGTCGACGAAGACGTCCAACACACGCAAGTTCAGATCGACGACAACCTGCGTGATGATTGAGAAACGTCATTTTTTATCGTAGTAGTCCTCGCCAGGGGCGTTCACCGGCTTGTCGATGTAGATATGAGTGCATTCGATGCACCCATGGCAGTTGGGGAAGCCCTTGTGAGTGAAAGCACGGAGGACAACCGACTTGCCCACCCCCTACGTCATGATATCTTCTCATGGTAGACCGTCAGCAACGCCGCAGTCTCGCACCGCCACCAAACCTGAAACCCTGTTGATGCCGAAGTAACATGTGTTGCTATCGTACGTCTCCCCCAACGCCCACCGATACAACTCGTAGGCGATGATCTGATCAGGCTGCAATGGTTCCCTGTAGAACGTCACATGTCGCTGCAGGAAGGACGACAAAGCTTTTGCAATCTCCCGAAAGACACGTGGCGACATGCGCAGCTTGTCCATAAAGTAATCCTTTGTGGCGTCATCGTATTACCGCAGATCCTCCCATGCCCCCCCCGTCCTTCTTTTCATCCACCACGTGGGCGTCACTTTGGGAAGAACTCCGCAACCCAAGGCGCAACACACATGAAGGACGGCATCACAGATGGCGGCTGTGTCCAACCCTTCCACCGCTATACAGTCGGCGTACACTGCATCACCTTCCTCTTCCACATGCGGATGTGCGCTTTCATTCGCCCCGCCGTCCTCTCCACGTGCAGCGGAAGAGGATCGAGGTAACAGTCGCTGCCACTGCCGTCCTCTCCGTCGTCGTCAGCTTCCCACGCTCGTCACTGCCACCGGCCTCCATCGTTCCCAAACGAGCTGAAGACATCACCGTCAACAAAGGCAACAGACTTCGCCGAAGTTCCACCGAACCAGCAAACCAAACCACTAAAGATATAGGGTGATCAGGCAATGAAGGACACTGGAGCAACCTACATGATGCACTTTGCTACTCTCCACACACACGGGGCCCGAGGACTGTCGAGATGGCGTCTTCACGCGGGACGTCTTCCTTGCCTGGCCGCACACAATACTCACGCCAAACCCCCCAATGCATAGTGGAAGGATCTTCCTTTCCGACGTCCTCCACTAGCTGTCGCAGCCACATGACGAACCGCCGTCACCCCAACAGCGTCATTCGAATTTTGAATTTTGGATCCAAGACGTCTTGCGTTTTTTTTTTTTTTTCAATGGGTCGCCGCAAAAATTTGAATTTTCCCACCACTCGAAGCTGGGCCATGCCCGTCCACACGGACAACAGCCCATGGACCACCGACCCCACCCCACCCCGCGGTCGACAATAATCTTATGCGCCTAGCCGCGGGCCGTCTGTAGGAATCCTCCTCGGAAGACCGTCCTGAGGATGAGTGGAACGACGACGGTTAAATTCTCTCAGATGATCCAAAGGAAACCTCCTCAGGGCCCGAGGACGGCCCGGGGAGTGTCTAACGAGCCCCAAATTACCAGCTTCATTGTCCCGAACTAAGCGGGATATGATGTACTGCGATGGAGGTGCTTGCTATAAAGGGTGCTACACTCCATCACCTCGACCTCCTCCAACCCCCCCCCCTTTAAGTGTTTGAATCTGGATGTGTTTCATGCAGAGATGCCGAAAACGGCGAAAAGAAGATCAATCCGGACTTTCTGCACATCTCCACAAACACGCCCAAATTCAGGCGTTCAATCCGATCCTCCTTGTTAGAGGGACCCTCCTAGTTCCCTCCAAGTTCGTGGTTTAGACTCGTTTCCGTTGTTGTTGTTTTTTTTTTTTGGGGGGGGGGAAATTGCATCTGTACCCCACTTAATGATGGGAATACCCGCTATACCCAGTTCCAGTGCCAATTTGCATCTATACCCGGAACCCGCTCAAATTTGTATAGTACCCAACTTTTTCCCTGTGCAAAATCGTAGGAGTACCCAGTCCCATATAGTAGATTTCATTGACCCACTCCCATCCTATGTGGCGAAACGGGATGACTACACGATGCTAGCACTCTACCTTCCCAAAGACCAACCCTTTTCCATAAATGACATAAGTCCCTACAGAATGGGAGGAAAAGTCTACCAAATCCACACAACACATAAATTCAGACCCTGGTGCTTTAAGTGCAGGGCATATGGACACCTGAGCACAGAGCCAGCCTGCCCCCAACACCCCAACAAGAGGGGCCCATTGGCAGCCCGACTCTAACAAGACTTGCATAGACCCAACAGATGGTACACAACGAACCAGGGCTATGAGGGGTGGGTATACCTTGAGGACCTGGACTCCAAAGGCCAGGCCATGGGTTGGACGTTGGGAAGGGCGTGGGGACCCCTGTAGAGCTACCAGACCTCCAAACGACTGGACCCCACCCCCAAGGAAGGTGCTGAAAAGGACTGAAAAGATCCTGCAACCCCCCAAGACCCTAGAAACAAGAACACCAGATCCTGAGTCACTCCCCCCCCCCCCCAAGGGAAGGATAAGCAGTCTAAACAGGCCCAAGCGAAACAAAAGCAATAGATTGTGGACTGGGTGCAATGGAATACCTGCCAAGAGGGAAACAACTAAATCATAAATGAAAGGAAGCAGGGCAACAAGGGGAATCCAGCGCCAAGAAGGAAACACCGGTCTCCCTCCAACTTGAGCCAGCAAAAGAGGGTCAAGGAGAGCCTGGGGACCGCACACAGAAAGTCCATGATCCAAAGGACCTGTTTGAAGAGGCCTTCAGCTCAGCACCGATAGATAACAGAACACAAGCAGTAGGACTGCAAGAAGTGGCAGATTGGCTAATGGGTAACCTACACCTAAATATGGGAAAGGAAATGAGGAAATTTGGGACGAAGTATACAGGGAACTGGTCCCCCTACTGGAAAGCGGCGCTAGCCTCCCAAAACCCTAACCCAGTCTGCCAGAGGGGAAGAAATGGCCAGATATCTGCTACAAACTCCTCGGTATAGTACTCGCTCGCTTTCAACCTCCAGCCCCTAGGCAGGACAGACAACACAAACAGGAAAGGAGAGAAGAGAATTACAAATCTGTCGCAAGGGAAGAAGAGGACGATACAGACAGGCACTCCCAGGGGGAGAGCACAACTGACAAAGAGTTGTCGAACCCTTCAGTGCCAAAAGGAGAGGGGGAACGAAAAGGGAAAGATCAAATTGCAGGTGGGGAAAAAGAGACTAGAAGTAAGGAAGTTGGGAGAGGAAATACAACATAAGGAAGGACAGCAAGGAACTGAAAAAAGAGAAGATCTGGAAGAACAGAAAGGGAAGGAGAATGAAACGGATGCTACGGAAGAGGTCCAGAGGAAGAAACAGGGCACAACACAAAGTGAGGAAGAAGGGAATATACAAACCCAACAAATAACGCACGGGACTGAAAGTGGGATGACTAGAAAGGGGGAGAAGAAGAGACAAAAAAATGGAGGGATATTGAACCAACAAGGGCCAGAACTTACCAAAGGGAGAGCCTCAAGTAGGAGATGGGAAAAAGCAAAAGGGAGCAACCGCTACACACTAGCAGTTAATGGAAGGCCAAAAATTCGGGGGTTTTCGCCGCGTCGCTACAAGCAATGTTGTCGAAACTTTTGCGAACAAACTATGCAGGGTCATAATACAAACATAAAAAAAACAATTAGGCAAAAAACAAACGAAAAAATCAAACTCAAGAGCACTATAAATCCCTATTCG
The DNA here is from genome assembly GCA_003427395.1 of Chara braunii. Classification (NCBI taxonomy): domain Eukaryota; kingdom Viridiplantae; phylum Streptophyta; class Charophyceae; order Charales; family Characeae; genus Chara; species Chara braunii. Next base: position 1,070,442 of record BFEA01000375.1, read on the forward strand.
GAGTAGCTTTCGGAGTTCGCCAAAACTTTTTGGCCTTCCATTAACCGCCTCTCTACAAAGGGTATATGCCCGGTGGTGGCATCCTAAGAACCGGCCGTGCCAAAGACACATCCAGACCCGTGTAAACCCACCCCACTGCCCAAAACCCCCGGAAACCAACCTCACCAGCAGAAGACAAAAAATCCGACACTTATTAGAGATAGCACCATCAGTTGGGGCGCCCACAGACAAAGGCATAATCTTTCTACCAGTAAGGCCAAGAGAAGGGGCATGGGAAATGAGACTATCAGTGCCCCCAGGGGCAGTGCACATAGAAGTATCTCTCAAGGGCCTCTCTACCTTCTTCCTCTCGCTGGCATCTTGGGTCGGAAACCCGGTGCTCGGGAAGATGGACATCCATGAGTTGATCCATAATCAACTCCTAACAAGGGCCTCCTCATCTTTTGTGCTCTCCCACAGGCAACGGAGACTGAAAACCAAAGATATATCCCTGCGTTATGACCACCTGAGAACAAAAGAATTGTGCTGGCTAGATCAGGAGGCACTCAAGGAATTGCAAATTAAAAAAATAAAGTTAGGTGACCTTTGGTCGGCAACGGAGATTGGAGACTCCCTAGTGAAACTAATCAGGAATGACATACTCCAGAAAGGCAACCTCTTGGACATAGAGAAATGACTACCTCTGTGAAGGCACCAGTAAAACTGGTTAAAAAAGTCAACAAAAAGAAATAAATGTGATCAATGCTTTGTATGGCAAGGACAGGACCTGAAAACTATGCAAAAGGCAAGTCGACCTTGATCAGCGTTCACTTAATGTCAACGGACTCGCCTCTGCAAAGCACCCCAAAAGACAAACAATTGTGGATCAGCTAAAAAGGGTAGAGGGGAGAGACTGTTCAAACGTTGTATGCCTACAAGAAACCCACCTCATGAACAATCCACAACGCAACCACACACACAAAAAAACTTGGGCACATGAGGTCTTTCGAGCCCACGCCCCACGACCAGGAAGCAGAGGGGTAGCCATATGGCTCCTACCAGACTCAAAGGTAGAAATGCTCAACTGGGATGCAAACTAAGAATAGGGTAGGTGAGTCTATGTACTAGCGATGTTGGAATTGGAAGTGGTAAACATCTTGAATGTATATGCTCCCAATGATCCAGTGGTACGACAAAGTTTCTTTGAGTCCCTCAAAGCCAAATTACCAGTAGGCATCCCACGATCTTAGCACTATTAGCAGGCGACTTCAATGCAGCCCCAAACCGCTAAATGGATAGATGAAAAATCCCTACTCCTTGCTCAATCTATATTGAGGATGATGAGAGATTAATCGCAAATTTTTCACAAATTCTCACAATCCCTTAACCTTTTCGATACCTTCCAGAGACTTTTCCCCACTGATCATCGTTACACCTGTTTTCGCAAGAACGGTACGAAAAGAGCATCAAAATCCCGAATAGACCTAATACTAATCTCAGAAGAATGAGAAGGGGCCCTTCAAATAGCAGAGATATTCCCCCGCAGTCCCTACCTGCATCTGGATCACTCGATGTGCCTTGCAATCTTCTCTTTCAGGAAAAAAATAGATAAAGGTAGGGAATTTTGCAAACTCAACACATCCCTCCTAGCCATCGATTGCTTTAAAGTCTACCTCAAAGAAGTTTGGTCCTTCTGGCAAGAACAAACGGACCAAATCCAAGATAAAATAGTATGGTTCAACAAAGACCTGGTTTTTTTAGGCCGCAAGTGCAATGAATACTCAAAACTGCTCGCGGCGTGACGCCACGCCGAAGAGAAAACTTACAACACCAACTGCAACAACTACAATAACATTGGCAGGAAGATGAAACAGATGACCATCAAGCTGAGTTAGCTAGAACCATTCAAACCATGGAAGTCCGCCTCATAAGTTACATAAAACCTGCGTAGCACAGCGAACGTGTTCGTGCCCCTTCATGTTCACGTGAACGTGTTCGCGCGTTTGCGCGAACAGCTCACGAACATGTTTGGGCAAACATATATTTTTTTAATAAAAAAAAAATATATATATATTCGGTTTTTTATTTTTAACTCGTGATTGGCTACGAATTTGAATATGACTGTAAGAGAAAAGTTGCTTGAATTCTTATTTTACATAACATATTTTTTTTTCCGATTTTTTTGAGAATTTTTTGTTTTTGTTTTTTTTTTATATATTTTTTATGTTCGCATTTAGAGGGTTTTGGGCGCTTGTTCTCATTTGGGCGAACATGTTCGCGCTCGCCTCCGAACGCGAACACGATGCTACGTAGCATAAAACATAGTTGGCAGGGGTAAGGATCCAGGGCAAACTCTCCAAACATAACATGGAAGGAGCAATAGATGCAATGTTCTTTGCTATGGCGAAGGTCAAGTCAAGGAGGTCTATAATTGAAGCCTTGGAGGATCCTAAGTGTAACCAAGGGCCTCTACTCACATCCACAGCTGCATGCACAAAAATAGCAAGGAGATTTTACCAGACACTGTTTACTTCTGAATGTGAGAATCAGTCAAGGTCGCAACGAATGGAGGAAATGGACAAATTCTTGCGGCCACTTAATAAAACCCTCACCCTCACATAACAACAAAGAGATAACTTAGATAAGCCCCTATCGAAGGAGGAGATATGGACAACGCTGATACAAATGAAAGAGTAGAAAACTCCGGGTATAGATGAACTCCCCAAGGAATTCTGGGAATCGATGTGGACAAGTGTCTCGCAAAACCTCATCGATTGTTACAATGATGTTTGGGTCACATGACAGATAGAGGAATTGGTGGGGCAAGGAGTATTGAAGCTCCTTTACAAGAAAAGGGACACCACTAATATCATAAACTACAGACCTATCACCTTGTTCAAACTTCACAGTGGTCTACAAGATGATGGCTAAAGCACTGGCCAACCGCATGACACCAGTTATGGTGGATATAATATACCCTGACCAAATTGGATCCATCCAAGGCTGAAATATCCAGGATAACATCCTCCTGGTCAACGAGATAGTTAAGCTGACCAGACAGTCAAAAAATAACGCAGCGATCATCTTTATCGATTTCGAAAAATCATATGACTACGTAGACTGGTCCTTCCTGGATAAGTGTCTGAAAAAACTCAACTTTGGATCAGACTTTAGACGGTGGATAAGGATCCTCCACTCAAATACAACGGTCAGGGCAATGGTGAACGACGATCTGGCCCCTCCCATCGATCTCCAGAGATCAGTCTGACAGGGAGACCCTATAGCCTCGTATCTCTTTGTAATGGTTATGGAGGTATTAGCAACCAACCAGAGAACCTATAAGGATATCAAAAGAATCCAAGTGTCAGCAATACCAAAGGAGACAATCCTAGTCTGCTCATTGTTTGCAGATGACCTGACCCCGATGGTGGACGCATCCAAATAATCAATGGAAGAAGTACAACACATGATGGATCAGTTTTGTAAACTATCACATATGAAAGTCAATAAGGGAAACACCACCAAGGGGTGAGACCCCCAGAACAACCGAGGCTCAAATGACTCTCCAAGGAAGCCCCCATTAGAGTGCGGGGCATATCGATGGCGACAGAAGGTAGACCATCTACCAACAATGAATGAATTTTTAACCCGCCTCTCGCAAAAATGACGCTCTAGAAAGACAAACACACCATATTGTTTGGACGCTCCCTGATAATCAACAACGTGGTGCTGGCCTCGTTGTGGTACAAGTCCGCAATCTGGGCTTTGGACAAGAATGCCTTAGCCCACTGAAACGTCAGATTACCGCCTTTCTGTGGAGGAGCGACCATGAGAAACTAAACGTGATCAATCGCGTAGCATGACATCCTATAATTCAACCCTGAAGAAAAGGAGGCCTAGGTATCATTGAACCCTTAAAGCAGACTAAAGCATTGGCAATATAGTGGATCAAATGCCTGCTATTCAGTCCCAAGTCCCCCCGGAGAGGGTTAACCCTAAAAAAAATATCCCGACTAGCACCCCAAACATCGAAAGGGAGTGACCCGCGGATGTGGGTGGAGAACAGAGAATCATAAGAACAAGACCGATACAACGACACCCCAACCTCGACACCCCCAGACAAACAACAAAAGTTGACTTACGAAAGGACCCCTTTTGGTCTTCCCTCCTCAAAACATGGAGAAGCCTCCCCATGCTGGACAAAATTTCGCCAGATAGATGGGAGGAGGTAGTACGACAACCCCTCTTTGGCAAGAGATAGGTGATGGACTCGAGAGGACAGACTCTCCATTGCACGGATCCCCCTGACAGGGCTGGACCAAACGAGGGATAACAATGGTAATAGACATATGGGACACAAAGAAGAAGGACTGGATAGGTCTTAACCAACTACAGGAGAGACTGAGGTACTGCCACCGACCACATGAAACTTTGGACGCAATAGTGGAAAAGATTTCCCTAGCTTGGTGGAGAACCCTTCACAAAGGCCCCACCCTACAAGAGTCAGATTGGATGACATCTCAGGAGAGGCAAGGAGAAGTGGGCAATGCAGTTTGGTGCATCCATGGAGGAACAGTAGTAGTGAGCCTCTTCCAAGTAGAACGAGACAAACGATAGTATGTCAAAAAGATGAACTATTCAGAACCAGAGTACTCAATGAAAAAGAGCAATGGATAGCCTACCTTCTATGTACCACCTGTGGCCATGTCCGCGGGGTCAAACTTGGCGGGCGGCCGTGATCACGGCCGCTGCGGCTCTGGCCGCCGTTGGGTGCGGCTGCAGCTTTCAGGATTTTTTTTAGACTTAAAAGCATTCGTAAGAAAAAAGAAAAAAAGAAAAGGGGTTGTACATCTTTTCGAGATCCAAATTACGCAATTTTTTATTTTATTTTTTGACTTCGTCTTTAAATTTTGAAAATTCAAAAACTAATTTCGTTGTATACTAATCTGTGTTTTGACCCCATCCCATTTTGCAAAGAGACATCAAAGAATTCAGGAATTCAGCTCAAGCTGGCATGGAGGATCCAGCGAAGGGAGGATAGGGATGGTAGAATGGAAAGGGGAACAAAAGGAATCGGGGGAGGACCAAGGGAGAATGGAGATAGTAAGAGATTACCGACTGGTATTTCATGAATGGATCAAAATTGATACGGCTATCCCTCTGAAACCCCCTGGAGAATCCCTGACTTCTCTCCCCCCCCTTCAAACCGTCTTTTAGAAATTCAGTGGTACGGGAAGGATGGATGAACTCAAGGAGAGAGAAAGAAAGGTTTAGGAAGAAGGCCTAGGGTCTAGGGCTTATCCCCAGGCTAGCGGAGTTTGTCCCTCGTCCACCCACCCAGCCACTTTAATGGCACAAAAACCTCTTTTTTTTTTTTTTTTTTCAAAACAAGCTCCATCTATTGGTGGGGAGCAACACCTGCTGGAAACCGGGTCCAGCGTCCCATAGATACAACCATGTCCTCTCAAATTGGTACAAGCTGGAAACCGGGCCCAGCGTCCCATCACGAATACGATCAGAACCTCATCAGAAAATTTTGTGAAAATGAGACAGGGAGCCTAAAAGACTCCTGTTAGCCTAGGTACGTAACCAAGCTTGCTGAGAACCGGGCTCAGCATCCCTTATGATGATGACCGAAATCGTAATGGTAAGACGTAGATGAAAGTTTTAAGATGCCGGAGCCATTACCCGGCTATTAGCTATAAAAGTTTCTAGACTACTCAGAAATGACTTTGACAAGCTTCAAGAAACCAGTCTGCTACAAATGAAGAAGCCACCACCGAGGTCCACAAATGTTCAGAGACCTACGAATCCCTAACAACCCATCTGAGTTTTCCAATACTGACACATCTCACAGCTGAGCTCTTAACAGCCATTTCATCAAAACGAACTTATTATATTTTTTGAACGAAATCAAAACTGACTTTTTTTGCCAAAATCCGGTCGGAATTTTTTGCTCCTGGGGGTCCGGCGTTCCCAGAACACCGGACCCCCTACATGTATCTGGTCTATGGTTTAGACCAGATACAAAAAAAAAAATAATAATAATAATAATAAAAAATTGTATTTGGTCTCAACCATAGACCAGATACATGTAGGGGGTCCGGCGTTCTGGGAACGTCGGACCCCCAGGAGCAAAAAATTCCGACCAGATTTTGTTAAAAAAAGTCAGTTTTGATTTCGTTCAAAAAATATAATATGTCCGTTTTGACGAAATGGCTGTTTCTTCCAGGTCTCACACCCCCACCCTGCTGAGTTACAGGGTGACACGACTCACCCCGGCACCGACCAGCGTTGTCTCAGCAGCAACCCTTGGTTGTCCCTTAGAATGCCCCCCCAAAGCATTCCCAGATCTCTACTAAGCCTCACGCTCCTGCACCCGCAGGTTACAGGGCAATGCCCCAGCACCGGCCAGCATCGTTCTGGCATCGAACACCCTGCAGGTCACTGGGCCCATTAGTGCTGAATCCTCTAATCTAGGTTATTAGAAGTCCCCAGATTCCTAAAAAATTCTTAGAACCCTTGTTGGTAACCCAAAAAAAACAGCAGACTTTTTTAGATCTTTTTTTTGAACTAGACTCCTAAAGTAGTTCCTAGCCTTCCTCTCCCTGGGACGTACTTACTCAGGGACTGTACCGACCATACTAACATCACCCATAGCTGATCTCTTCTCGCCACTACGCAGCCCCCCCCGATTCGCCACTGGATTGCCTTCCACCCTTGACAATCCCTAGATCTCTCTACAAGGCCTCATACTCCTGCAAATTGCAGGTCACAGGGTGATGCCCCAGCTCTGGCCAGCGTCGTTCTGGCATCGGCAAAACAGGGGCACAAAAAAGAAGAACTATGCAAGATGTCAGCCCAGTTGTGACCCTCTCTGAACTCCTACACCCCAGTTGCAAGTAAGGGCTAAAAACTACCACGGATCCAGAGTAAGGACTGCACAAACAAACCCACCCACACTCCCCGCAACTATTGAAAAGACTACAGGTCTCGTGTTCAGTCCTCAAAACGACACACGGCTGGTCTCATACACTCCCGTGCTGGAGTTACAGGACCCCACCAGACCCCTGTACCGACCAACCTAGTGAAGATGGTGAGGAGTGCCTTCCTCCCTCGACAACTCCCCATAGCCGCATACCCCAAAAGGTGACAGGGATAGACCCCAGCTGCGGCCACGTCGAAAGTGCTGGTTCTGTCTTCCTCCCTCGACAGAACTCCCCAAGCCTCATGCTCCTCTCTGGGTCACAGAGCAAAGAACTCCAGCACCGGCCTGTGTCGTCCCAGCCCCTTCCTTCTGACGTACTTACCAAACCCACAGTCCCCCCTCAGTTGCCGCCCCTTCCCCCTCTACCCCGCAGCCCTCTCAGAGCAACCATCCTCCGTAGGAACAGTGTCTCAATAGGAGAGACTCCCTAGGGAGAGGAGCTAGTACCGCCCAAGCCCCTTCCCACAGAGTGCGTCCTTCCCCTCCATCATATCCTCCTACCCCCTCGATACAGCCCCCTCCTTAAGGGAATCGAAAAAGTTACATAAGAAAACTTAGACACCCTTGCTAGGACCAATTATTTGAGCTCATTACAGCAAAAGAAAAAGGAAGATCAGAGTTCCAACAAAAGAACAGAAGATCAAGTATAACTAGGAAAGACCATTAGAAAAAACACATGAGAAAACCACATACGAAATTCAGGTTTTAGGTATCCAAAACAGATTATCGAGGGTGATCCTCAGACCACAGTAGTGCACGTACCACTAGGCATATAAAATCAGGAGAAAACACGTAGGGAAAACAGATGCGAATTTCAGGTTTAGGTATCCAACAACGGATTTCCGAGGTTAGTCCTCAAACCATAGTTTGAGGATTATTTAGTGGATTATTTAGTGGATTATTTAGTGTAAACCATGTAGCTTATGTTGGGAAAATTTACCACGAAACCATTCCACAGTCTTCCCATGGAACCAGGTCAAATTATTGGAAGGCAAAGTAAAGACTGACAAAAAGAATCAGAAATGAAGACGAGGCTGATCCAGTTTGAGGATTATTGAGTATAGACCGTGTAACTTATTATTACGAAAAAATATCGGACAGCAAACTATGATGACGAATTAGAAAGCCTCCAGGGACTAACAAAAGAAATCAGAAGTAAAGAATTGTGATGGATGGTAACTGGGAGTAAGCGAGTGACCTATACAATCAAGGCTTCAGGACAGGTAAGAGGAAAAACACCTGCCAACCATGGACACACCCCTCCCCTCTCCTAACCTCACCTCCTCGCCTTCATCGGCTGTCAAGCACCCGGCTGCTCATAGGTCGACTACCCACCAAAAAGCCGGACGRTGAAGATAACCGGACCGTAGCTAGGATCACCTCACAGCAGTCCACGCCACGTCACGAACGCAACAGCTGAGCCTGCCAGCCGCCCGTCGCAGGCAGATCGGAGAAATGAAGAGGTAACGTCGTTCCCACTAAGCCCACCGGATGCTCCTCCTCTACCGAAAGATACCTTCCCTTCAAAGATAGCCGCTCCTCCTCCTCCTTCCACGCCGCGATCGACTCCCTCCTTTACCCTTCCCTCCTACCACCCCCCTTCATCCCTATACCCATCATGCCAGCCGCCACCACCGTCTTGCCCCTCCATCCACTACCAAAGTCGATCC